>JZKD02S1739911.1:668956-712265 GCA_000966675.3 Picea glauca
CAGTTCTTCCATGACTATCTTGGGCATAAGGTTATGGGAAGCTCCTGAATCCATGAGGCAATTATGCAACACATTGTCATGTATGTTCAGGGAGGTGTAGAAGGAAGGGGATGAATCATCTCTATCTTCTACCATGGGACCTAGGATGACGGCTAGTTTCTTATCTTGAAGGTTCACTGAGTCAAAGGAAGGCTGAGGGGACTCAGAGTGTAGCAGCTTAGAGAGGGACCTTTTAAAATATTCATTTTTAATCAACTCAGAGATGGGGACAGGAATCCTAATCTTTTGAATTTCATGCTCAAAATTAAAAGGGGAAATGGTCTTAGGAGCTTCCCTTACCTCAGTGGCAGGTTCTTTGGCTGCTAGCAAAGCACTCTGTGTTCTCTTTTCTTTAGTTGTGGTTGCTGCAACTTTAGTAGGCTTATCTGCTATGAGGGGCTGGTCTTGGCTATCAAAGTCTCCTTCTTTCTTCCTTGACCTGAGATTGTATCTGTTAGAGGTATGACCGGCCCTTTCTCCCTTTCCTAACTCATGGATCTGAATTTTCATTAGGGATTTTTCATATGCAGACTGAGTCAAATGGGGAAAAGGAGGAGCTTCCTCAACACAATGAATTTCAGGGTCAAATTCATCTATCTCCTCTCCTTCCTCATGAGTAACCACGTTATTTTTGAGAGGGGTTTGAATCCTTTGATCCTCTCTGTAATTTTCCTTTTGTTCCCTTATGAAGGCATGTGGTCCATTGTTATTAGGTCTCCTGAAACCTCTATTATCAGTTTTCTGAGGATTTCTATACATGGGCTTCCCTTCTAACTCCCACCTTTCCATCCTGGAAGAAAGTGATTCTAGTACTCTGGCTGTCTCATCTGTCTGATGGGGCATGGGAGAGGAACTGGATGGGGAGGCTTTGGGCCTTTTCTTGGATATGCTTCTATCAACAGCGTTCCTAAGTCGGTCAACAACCAATATGTTTGATTCTACTTCCATGGCTGCATCCTGCATGAGGGCCAGGGTAGTGGCTCTTCTCTCTCTCAGCAGTAGGCAGAAATCAGGATCAAAAGCACTGGAGTAAGTGATCTTTGCAGAAGCTTCGGAGGGTTTTATCTCAGCAGGGATTCTGTTGTACATTTTATTAAATCTCTTGGAGAATTCAGAGATAGACTCTCCTTCCTTTCTCTTCAACGACCCAAACTATGTCATGTAATAAAGAAATCTTTTTTATCTCCCCATTGTCTCAAAAAGTCATTGTCTAGTGCTTCGATCCCATCAAAAGATCCAGGAGGCAGGGCCTTGAACCATTTTCTAGCCTCTCCTTGGAGGCTGTGGACAAAAATTCTCATCCATACATCTGCGTGCATGATAAAATTATCATCCGCGAAGGTATAAAAGGATGCTAGGTGCTCTTTAGCAGCTATGTCCCCCTCGCCTGTAAACTTGGGCAGCTGCTTGAGGTAACCATCTGTCAGAAGGGCATTGAGGGGCTGAGGTAACACAAGGGTAGCATACCTAGCGGCTATTATAGCTTCCATTATGGTCATAGGGGGATTAGCACCAACCATAGGAATATTAGGTGGAGGAGAACTTGGAGGAGAAGGAGTTCGTGAAGGGGTTGTGAGAAATGAGTCTCGAAGTGGAGTGGGAAACAAGAGAGGATTTAAGGAGAAAGCTAACAAGCTCAAGTTAGCAGGTGCTCCTCCTTGTGCAGGAGTGGGGAAATCTTCTCTAGTCATGGGTCTATGCCAAGGTACAACATCAGAGGAGAGGGGAGTGACAAGGATTTCTCCCTCCAATCCTAGACCAGGAGGGGAAAACTCTGCAGGAACACTCCCAAAATTTAGGAAACAGGAAACTTTTGAAGGAGGTCTATTAAGAAACTGAGGAGGAGAAAACAGAGTTCTAAAAGAAGGAGATGGCGGATTACCTATTTCGGTGGTGGAAGCTGCTTCTTCAAGGGCCTTTCCTTTTCTGAGAACCACCTCTAGATCAGTTTCAGGTGTAGCTAGGGGCAGTTGTGGATGAGACCACGTGTGTCTGCCTCTGAAAGCCACAATTGATAGAGCAGTTTCTCCCCAGCGGAGTCATCACAATGCAGTCACCAGTTGCACAACAACAATCTTGATAATTCTGATATCTGATGCACCTTCATAATCAGTTAATCGTTATCGTTCAATCCCGGGGAAAATATTCAACTTCATCCCCGACAACGGCACCGGAAATGTTGGCGATGGAAGTCACTCCTGGATTGCTAACAGAAGCAGAGCCCGACGCCCATCAGTTTTATGTCATGGTTGTTCATAGATGGGTGATCGACTGGCGGGAAACTCGAAACAATAGCGTTCCAACTCTAAAACTAGGCCAGGTATGCATGAGCAAGTGAGGTCTTGCGTAAACTTCAGACAATGAGTTGTAGTAAAGGGTGAACATGCGGAAGACTTGTACAAGAGAAAAGCGGAGGTCTGTTATAAACAGCAGGTTTCTAACAGACTGAGGAAGAAGACGTCCAAATGCGATATCATCTTACATTCAAATGAAAATCCAGAGAATGCAACAATGCAACAATAAATCTTTTATCATAACATAACTGCAATAACTCGCGCGACTCAGTCAATCACTAACTCTCTTAGCATGAGACGAAAATTAGATGGAGTAAGAAGAACTGTCTGTCATAAAACAATAAATCTCATATACAGATGCATAAGCTGAAAGCTAGAATAGTTGTTAAAACATTACAGTAGGGAGCTCTGCTCAACCATCGATACTTACAAAATACAAAGACTGAGTTTATATACTCAGAAAAATTCTCCTCACAGAGGCATGCCTCAGTCACCTAAGGCTGGGTGTCCCTTTAATCAAACTCGTACTGATATCTTTCTTTAAATGCCACCTTAACTATGCATGGCTCCTGTAAGGAGGGTGGCTGAGCTATTAAGTGTTCGGATAGCATGTGCAGACCTCTCTGTCGAGCTGAAGACTTCAGCATGGAGTCTTTGAGAAAAGCGATACAGAGGACTTCCTCGGACAGACGGTTTGCCAGACCCTCCATCCCCTCACTTAATGAATGAAAGGAGGTTTCAACCACCCACTCTTGTCGTCATTTACTCCCGGCGAGAAACAATATGGAGATCGGATCTGATGGTGCTTGGAGACCACGATGATCCTCTCTGTAACTGAACTCGGCTCTTCAGCCTTCTTTACGCAACTCCTCTCTTTTTCCAAGTGACCATGGATTGTGACCACGTGCCTATTCCCATGGCGCTTTTCGGCGTTCATGAATATGAAGGGGTTGATCCTTGCTGATCGAAATCACGATGAGCGATATGCCGAGACGGCTCAATTTGGTGCCACGCATCCCTCTATATTTGACGATTCTTACTTCTCCCGACGATGCCATGGGCTCGGGTCCGAGATTCTCCAAGCACCTCGCGCATCGAAAAATAACGAAGCTTCTTTTTGCACGTTGGAGTCGCGATGGGCGAGGCACCGAGATGGCTCTACTTGCTGCCAGGTGTTCCCTCTGGACAGACGGCTGAAAACACTTCAATGATACTGTGGGCTCGAGTCCTGAATTATTTCAGCGCTTCACGTCTCGTGGCTGGGAGGAGGCTGGTCCTCGTTCTTAAAAGTCGCGATGGGCGAAAAGGCGAGGAGCCTAATCGTGCATCATGTGTCCCTCTGGATGGATGGTTGAGATCTTCTTGGCAATATTGTATAGCTCTTTTTACTGTCAGTTCCCTCCACACGTAACCGTCGGCTAAGGCTTAAGTGTTGGCGCCTCTCGCAACTCGCGACCTCATGAGTTGGAGTTTCGAACCTTGGCATTCTCCCTCTGCGAAATCCCGAGAGGCGATGGCTCTTTTCCTTTCCACAATCCTCGGGACTCGGGATCTCACACAACCAAAGGATATGGTCCGCCCTCTGAACTCATGAACCCCAAGTTCAAGAAATGAACCCACGCATCAACAAATTGCGATCAACGGCCCTCATTACTTCGTGAGTTCTCCACGGAGACTTCTGACCGTTCACCTCTTTGAAAACTTTTGCGCTATACTTGGCGTGACTCGACTGAGTGAAATTACCCACCGATCGTTGATATACTTCGCAAAATAGGCCTTGGATGCTGCCGACGACACTTGACCCGCTCACTTGACCTGCTACTTGGAAAAACAGGGATTCTCCCGTGTTGTGCTTGAGCATTTCGTGCAACTTGTAGAACTGAATCCTCTCGAGCCCATGACAAGAATTATCGCTAACACCCTGATACCAATTTGTAACATACCCACTACCATAATCATTTTTTCATTGATTTCTGCATAATCATAGCCCCCGAAATATCTACAGAGGCCTAGCGGAAGCTAGCTCTTTCTCTCTCTCTCTGCTCCCATGTGATCGCGGTTATGATCACAGGTCAAATAAATCATGGCGCATCTTTGTATTTTGTGCCTTGGTGCTACAGGGATGTTGAATCATTCAACTCTGCAACCACCGAACCCCGACAGGGTTAGTGACTAGCTAATAGGGACAAATCCCTACAGGGTTAGCAAATGGCCGTTAGGAATGGCCCTGTCGCAAGATTGAGTGAAGTATAGGTGGAGAGAGGGAAAACACGACACACTGGGAGACATGACAGGAGACGGGTCCCACTTCACACGCCACACCATTCCGGACCCTCCCCACCCCTCCATTAAAGGAAGAATGGAAAGGGGGCTCCAAAATGAAGCCTCAGCCATAGATCTGGTTGGGTGGACTTTGGTCATCTAGATCTGCTCGCCACTTACCCTAAGGTGCATTCACACCCCAGCTCAAAGTTGACATCTATTCCTCACATATGACGGTCATTATAGACCCTGAGATCCTCTGAAAGAATATCATCCATTCATTGGGACTTAACCACATGATAACATCTTGATAATTATAAGTCTAGATTTCAGGGTTTGAGAGCACGAGGGAACATGCCCTTCGGTATCCCAAGTGATGAAATGCTAAAGTGCCAAACAAGCCTAAATCAATGATTATCCCCTTGGGTTAATTCCTTGGTCAATATGTCCTCTTCCCACATGACCACACTCTCTCTTCCATCCGGATTTATCAAGGCAAGATACCGACCTCTTGTCAATGGAACTCCTTAATCCCCAATTCCTGATTTCCCAAAACGGGTATTCTCTTGACACGTGGACTCCCAAAATCGGTCGGTCTACAACTGCTTCGGGGTTTCCACCATGGAACATCCTGATCTCTTGTCACCAGAACTCCTGAGTTCCCAATTCCCGATTTCCCAAAATGGGAAATCTCACGACACGTGGCCTCCTTTAATAGGACGACCTAAATCTACTTCAGGGCTTCTACCATGGAATGCCCCAATCTTTCATCACCAAAACTCCCGATTTCTCGATTCTCGATTTCCTGAAATGGGAAATCTCATGACACATGGCCTCCTTTAATCGGATGGTCCAAGTCTATTTCAGGGCTTTCGCCCCTATTCACTGGGGTTTTAACCCTCTTGTATCTCTTGACATATCCAATGGCTATCGGGTTTTCTAGCCGATATCTGACGGCTCTGACAGGTTCCTAACTTGTGCATTCTCCCACGACTTCCTGGACATGGAAAAAATCAATGGTCCAGATGTTCTCATGGACCTTCGGGATCTACGATCCTGATCTCTTCGCTACCCACAAAGACACAAAAAGACAAAGTGGTGAGGCATTTAACCCCCTACTTTCTCCTACCAATCTAACGGTCATGGGTGACCACAGATTTCCCGATGGGATCTCATTTGTCGATCAACACCTATTCAGGGTTAAGGTGCTTAACACTCTAGTTTCTTCTACCGATATGACGACTGTGAGTGACCACCGATCTCCCAATGGGATCTTGTCCATCGATTTGATACTTATCAGGGATTTCTTAAGTCCTTGCACCTTCACGTCCTTTTTCTAGGTTCTTGATGGGCTTTTTCAAGAAGGGTATCTCTATGGGGACGTTTACCCAGGGTACTGTCTGAGGCAGATAAGGGTATCTCTCTCCCGAGAACCAGGCGTGAAGTTTGAATTAGATCAGTATGCATATAAATAATGATTTAAGAGAACATAAGCCACACATAGTCTTTCCATTATAAACATAAAACTACCAGTACTGATCAAAACATCATATAGACATTCTTATACCTAAATTATTCACAATTTCACAGATTATGAGCATAATTGTCAAAATACATATATTTCAAGATGCCAAAGGGAAAAAACTTATCATAAAGTAACACCAGGGGTTATACAGCTGCTGAGAGGGGTGCTCGTTTCCACCCAACCGCAAGATCAGAGACTCCTAGCGGATTTACCACTAGCCACCCTCGAGCTGAGACCATGATGTTGTGAGACTGCGTCTCTATTTGCCAGTGACTAGGAGCGAAGGTTACTCTTCTTCCTCTTTTCTATCACCCACTTTTCATATCGCCATAGTTCTCTTTCTCCCCTTGCATCTGCCCCCTATCACTTCTCCCCCATGCCTTATCCTCTTGCGAGGTTGTGTTTGGTGTGATTTCCCTCACGTTGGTCAGGCCTGATGGCTCTACGGATGGGCGGTTCACCTCCCCATCCCTCATTAATTCCTGAGGAGCCATCTACCTACCATCCCATGAGACATTTAATTCGGGGGCAACGAGCCACTTTTGGTTCTCTAGGCCAGTGGAGTCCAAATACGGTATTGATTTTCGGTGAAAGTTAATGCCACCTTTCCAGGTGCCTTCCACCGCCTTTTTGTATCCATCGTGGTCTATTTTTCATCATATCCCCTCTCAACAGTCCTGCAATATAAATTCATAATATTATTCACATTCATAGACCTTTTCCACAAGGTCCATTCACATCACATATTCACATTTCCAAGTTTGCCACAATTCTTGTCCAGTCCAGTTATTTTTACAATCTGGGGGAAACAGGGTGTTACAGTGGTGGTTGATGTTCCTCCCAAGTTTGGAATGTTTTTTTCAAGATATTTGATAAAAATTCTTGGAGGAACCTTGCATATGGACCTCACATATGCTACCATTATAGTCTTTGGAGGGGAGCATAAGATATTTTACAGAGAATATCAATTGGCCTTCATTATCAGTGATGAAGATTATCCTACCAATCATCCTATCTTTTCCTTTGATACGGATTTGGGTTCCAGAATGTTTCAAATCACTAATGCTCCTAGGCGTCCTCTTGAAATAATAAAGCCTATTTCTCTCTGTGAAGATTCTCCTCCAATTACCTGTATTTGGAAACTTTTTTTTGATGGAGCTTCTTCTAAAGAAGGTTTTGGTGCTAGGGTAGTTTTTGTTTCCCCTGCTCAATAAATCACATCTCTATCATACAAATTAGAATTTGAAGCTACCAATAATGTGGCAGAGTATGAAGCTCTTGTTTTGGGATTAAGGGTTGTAAAGGAAATGGGGATTGAAGAGATCTCTGTGTTTGGATATGCTGAACTAATTATCCAGCAGATCAAAAACATTTATCAAGCCAAACACCCTTGGCTTAGGAGTTACAGAAATGAGGTATGGGACCTCATTGACAATTTTTTCCTAGATTTCAACATATCATTTATTCCAAGAGGAGAAAGCATCGTGGTTGATTCTCTAGTTGTTTCAACAAGCAATTTTAGAGTTCCCCTGCCACCTAAACTCAGGTACGATGTAGAATTAAGATATAGACCCTCTATACATGACAATGTCAAGCATTGGAAAGTGTTTGAAGATGATCTTGAGATCAAAACATTCCTGGAGACTGTTGATGAGTTTTCAACATTACATGTTGATCAAGATCCTGATCCCCACATAAATCCTCATACTAGTTCATTTTTGAACAAAATTGTTGACTATCATATTGTTTAGTTGCCCAACAATCACATTCCAAAAGGATTGGTTCCTTTGGAAATATTATTTGACAAAAATGATGTGGAAATGAAGGGTAAAATATCAAAGGATGATGCTAATGCAATAGAGTGAAACATTAGAATAGAGAAGGAGCCAAAGTTTGTCAAATTGTCAAGCAACTTGACAGGAAAGCAGAGGGTCGAGTATGCTGAGTTATTAAAGGAATTTTCTGATGTATTTTCTTGGACCTATGAAGACCTCAGAACATATGACACAACTATCATTGAACATAAGATTCCACTGAAAGAGGAGGCCAAACCATTTAGGTAGAAATTAAGATAGATAAACCCTATGTTGCTGCCTATTATGGAAAGAGGGGTAAAGAAGCTACCAGATGCCCAAATGATCATACCCTTGAGATAGTCAGAGTGGGTGGCCAAACTGATCCTGATAAGGAAGAAGAGTGGGGAAATCATACTTTGTGTCGATTTCAAAAACTTAAACATGAGCTCAAAGAAAGATAACTACCCCTTTCCGAAGATGGAACACATATTACAAAGGGTAACTGGCGCATCAAGGATATCCATGATTGATGGCATTTTAGGCTACAATCCAATCTTAGTCCTACCTGAGGACAAAGAAAAAATTACCTTCACCACTCCTTGGGTTACATTCTTGTATGCCAAAATTCCCTTTGGATTGATGAACGTAGGGGCGACCTTTCAAGAGCCATGGATATAGCTTTCATTGGCGAAAGGGACAAGTTCGTGGTCATATATCTGGATGACATTATAGTTTTCTCTAGGTATGACAAAGAGCACTGTGAGCATTTGAGAAGGGTCTTCCTGAAATGCAAAAAGTTTGGTCTCTCCTTAAATCCCAAAACATCTTTGTTTAACATGAAGAAGGGAAAGTTGTTGGGCCACATAGCATCGGTCGAAGGAGTCAAGATTGATCCCATCCAAGTTGAAGCAATTCAAACCTTGTCACTCCTAATATCTAAGAAAGAAGTCCAATCTTTCCTGGCAAAAATTAATTTTATGAGCAGGTTTGTTTCGAATTTTGTTGAGATGGAAAATTTTATAACAACCATGTTGAGGAAGGGAAATGAAGTTAAATGGACTATTGAGTCTCAAAATTCCTTTGATATGATAAATAAGGTATTGACTGAGGCAACCATGCTTATTAGTCTTGATTACTCAAAGGATTTATTTATTTTCTCATTTTCTTCATTTGACACTATAGTGATTTTTCTGTTACAGAGGAATATTGAAGGGTTGGAGCAACCCATCTCCTTTTTCAATTGGGCATTGAGATATGTTGAGGTAAAATATGACATGATGGAAAAGCAGGCCTACTCTTTGGTTAAAGATCTTAAGGATTTTAGAGTCTATGTCCTCCAATAAAAAATAACTACATATGTCCCTTCAATTGTTGTGAAGGAAATTCTCATTCAGTCGGACATAGATGGAAGGAGGAGTTAATGGATTTCCAAAATCCTTGAATTTGACCTAGAGATAAAGCCAACCAAATTGATTAAAGGTCAATTTTTAGCCAGAATGCTGGTCGAATCTAATTGCAAAGCCTTATGGGTAAGCTTCATCAATCAATTCTCAGAAAATCAACAGGTTGAACCATATGATACAAATTCTTAGGCAGACCCCCCATTTGTAGGATGCCCTTGGTACAAGGATGTCATATATTTTCTACAAGAGTTGTGGACCCCTGATGGCATGGAAAGGAACAAGGCAAGATATTTAAATCTCAAAGCCATTAATACTTCCTTGTTGGTAAACATTTATATTGGAAAGACCCCCTGGGGGTACTTTTGAGATGTTTAGACCCACATGAAGTACAAGGGATTATGTTGTAATTTAATGACAGTTCATGTGGGGGGAATCACTTATAGAAAACGATAGCTCATAATATTCTCAGGGCTAGTTATTTTTGGCCCAATCTATTCATTGATGTTTTCACAAAAGTCAGAGACTGTGCTAAATGTAAAAAATTCTTAGGAAAGCAATAGCTAAAGCCCCTACCATTGAAACCTGTGATTGCTTTAGGGCCCTTCCAGTAGTGGGGCCTAGAATTCATTGGGGAGATTCATCCTGCATCCAACGGTTAGCATAGATGGATCCTGATGGCCACATATTATTTTACCAAGTGGATAGAAGCTATCCCCACAAGGATCACGTCCCACAAGGTAATCATCAAATTTTTGGAGAATATCATAGCAAGGTTTGGTTGTCCAAGAAGAATTTTCACTGATAACACTGCATCTTTCAAAGTTGAACCATTGATCTAATTCTATGAGTAGTTTGGAATTGCACTGATCCACTCTACCCCCTACTATCCACAAGGAAATGGATTAGAAGAGTCCTCTAACAAAAGCCTCATCAAAATCATTAAAATATTGTTAGAGGATAACAAGAAAGAATGGGATTCAAAGATCAAAATTTCTTTGTGGGATGATAGAGTGACATCTAAATGGTCCATGGGCATATCTCCTTTCCAACTTGTATATGGGGATGAAGAAATTTTTCCCTCTCAGCTCGCCTTATCAGTAGAAAAGTTATTCTAAGACTTCCAGGAAGCGCCTGATGATATGATGAGGAGGATTCCTCAGCTGGTAGAAGTACATCAGACTAGAGATAAAGTGATGGACAGAGCACATGATCGTCAACAAAAAATCAAACAGGCCTTTGATAGGGAGAGTAGAAAAGAGGATTTCTGGCTAGGAGAGCTAGTGCTCAAATGGGATGCACCCAGACAAGACAAGGGAAATCATGGTAAATTTGAGGCCCTTTAGATTGAACCCTTCAAGAGTTCTGAGAAATTTCCCAATAATACTTATAGGTTATAGAATCTGGAGGGTGGTGAAGTTTTTGCTGGCCCTGTAAATGGGTACTTCTTGAAAAGTTTTTTTTTTGTTTAAAAGTCGTAGTCGATGTCCCACCATTGTAAATATCATTATTGTTTTATGTCTATTATTGTTTTAAATAGGAGACTCCATAACCCAAATAAAGGAACTGGAGTTGCACGTTCTTGGCAGCTTATAGGGAGCATGCCATCCCCCGTCCAGCCAAATGTTAGTGATTAATCTTGTCATGTTTTGGTGGATGGCGATTTTGGCCTAGTTATGTGATTCTACCTGTCTTTTCCCCCCTTTTCTGTAGACCCGATCATAGATTTCTCCTCCCAACATATATTTTCCTTTATTGTTTTCTTTCATCCTTTGGTCGATTGGTTTTCCTTGTGAAAATTTGCCTGAGAGATATTGGCACCGAGCTTTTATGTTCCCCCTATGGCCGATTACTTCTCTTTTTGCATATATTATCGAGTCTTTATTTTTTCCCAAGTCCTAGCCATGTTTTCCAAGTATTCATTAGTGTACGGTGAAACACTAAGAGTGGTCTTATATGGAATCAAGCGAGAACGAGAATCTAGATTTCAGATGTCCAGAGATTATGCATCAAGGATCACAAAATATTGATTCATGAAGGGGAAGATCTAGGCTATCCATTTGTGAGAAGAAGAGGGTCGTTAATTTGAATTTGGCAATTTCTAGAATCGAGAGTTCGAGGTTCTCATCAAAAAGTGAACCCATAGCCCGAAGCCCAGAAATGCGAAATCCCGATTTTGTGATTTTGCAAATTGGAGGTTTCCCAGGAGCAACATCTCTTTCTCCCGAAACATGAAATTGCGAAAGCTCCCATAAATTAGGCCAACGATCCTAGTGCCTAGTCAAAAAGGAAGCAGGTCCGGGAAAAGGGGATAGCGTTCATCACATAGTTGAAATTTCATATTGTTAAGGGAACGATCATGGTTGTCCATTTTGAAGCAAGTTTGACCGCTGATCTCAGCGATTGTTTTTCAATTTCGGGCGTCATGATATTGGCGCCAAGATGGGGTGAAAACAACTAAAATGAGAAAACTTGAAACATCATGCGGGACAAGCATGAGGTCACGACCCACAGTCGCATGGGGTGGTTGAAAAGAGCCATGCCAAAGAGGTCAAGAGTATTTGTATTAACAACAGAGGAAGGAAACATGGTTTCAAGGTGCCAAGTTTAACTTAGCAAGTTAGGAGCACCACTTAAGAGAATTCATGGACATCTGGGCTCGTCTTGATCCCTAACAAGGGTAGTTAATGAAGCCAAAGATGGTGGTTGAAACCTCATTTCAACCATAAATAGGAAGCATGGAAGAACCGGTCATGGAGGCGGGTTGTCAACCCAAGGTCACCCTGTCATGAAATTTTCCTACAAAACTCATATTGTCTTAGATTTGCGTCTGACAAAGGAAATCCTCTGTAATCTGAAAGAAGGAGAAGAAATGCAAAGATTTGAATGTAGGGGTCCAATTTCATCCCTGGGGGATGTTAGTAGTTCTGAGTATATGTACTCATGTTTTATGTTTTGTAAGTGTTGATGGTTGAGCTAAGCTCCCGATTTGTAAAGTTTTAGCAAAGCCTTTGGTTCTCTAGTTATGATATGTATTTGAGACTTATTATTTAATGAAAGTCAGTTTCCTTTCATCTTTGTGTAACTGCTACGTTAAAACACTCAGGCATGGAGGATCCAGTCGAGGGTAGTTGTGATTTTCTGATTGAGGTTTGGTCATAGTGATGTTACACAAGTTCTAACCAGTTTCTTATGTTCTCATTTTCCTCTAATGCTGAGAGCTTGGGCATGGATGATCCATTTAGGTTGTTGTGCCTATATTGTAATTTATTTTTGATTGTAGTGCTGTCATAGCGGTTTCAGTTTCTTGAAATTTTGAATTCAAGAGGATATTTTATTTGAAGTTTTTCCTCCTTAGGCTGCTAGAAGACCGGATGTCCACAACAGACCATTTCATTCTCCTCAAATTCTTCCCCCTACTCACCACCATACTGTAATTTACTGATTGAATTTAGATCAAGACCTCACTTTCCTATGTGTGCCAACCCAATTTTCTGAGTTAGAACGATATAATATTGATATTGTGTCCATTAGACCACCCTTAAATTTAATCATTGTTACATACAAAATGATGGGTACTGGGCTTACCTATGCTGCAATCTAGAGCTAACTTCTGGTGCTAAGACATTCCACATGGACTGCGTGATCCAACCATGTCATGGTGGACCGATGTGATGAGGTGGTTAGGATTTGGTAGGGTACCAACCCCCTACAATGATGAGGTCTTCTTTTGGTGATGTCGATAGGTCATAACCATAGATGACTACCCTTATGCTAGGATAGACTACATAGGAGATATAGATATGCCTTTTCCACTAGGATCCACCTATGGTGATATAGCTAAGAATATATTCCAAAGGCTATGCAACAAAAGGTGGTGGGTTTGCCCCGTGCGTGGGTGTGAATATTTTTCCATCTCATAGACGTTGTATTGTGCTATCATTACACGCATCCGGCACCACAGGCGTAGATTCCATCACCATATATCTACCAAAAATATATGTATTTTAAGGGTGTGGGTCCCATTTTGTACTATGGCACCATTTTTCGGGAAGATAAAATATAAAAGAATTGGTCCTTAGATTTACTTATATATGTTACAATGTGTAAATTGATTGAATGTGTTCTCCCTAATTTATTTATGTGACAAATGTCAATCTAAAACATAATTATCATATGCATTAGATACATAATTATAACTTCTATGTATGTGATTATAAGTAATAAAATCAAAGTATCATTCCAAAATTGGTACCCGTAGGAATCGTCAGAGTAGAGTAGGGTTTCACACACAATAATTGTCATTTAACTGACCTATGAATAACTTAGAGTCTAGGTGAACCTATAAATACCGAACACCATGTGAAATGGCATCACACAAAACCTCTATAACGATGCTATACTCAACCATATTATTCATTGATGGCTCCAAACAAATGCCACCTTAACACACTAGTTTTCCCTCGAGTGAGTAAACGACCCAATAAGAGGAAGCCAAGTTCCATGTATGGAGACTAACACTGTCTACAAATACTAACTAAATTAAAGACTTCGTTGACATCTTCCAACCAAGGGAAAAACTAATAAGAAAGTCGATGACACAAAGGAAAAAATATATATACACTAATATACACTAGTATAAAAAGACTCATGCCTAAGATTGAGGGATCAAGAGTAATATATTTTCAAGTAGATCCCATTTACAGGCTTAACCATAATATTCCCTTCATAATACTCCAATTCATAGGCTCCTTTTTCTAACACATGTCACACAATATAAGGATTGTGCCACATGGGGTTGAACTTTCCTGGCCCTAACGATTTTTTGGCTTGGTCATACAGGAGGACCAAGTCACCCTAAATGTATTGCTATGGATAGATAGATCTATCATACTAAACCTTAACACATCATTTATTCTCTTTGATAGTCGTAGTGGCATCTTGATGTTTCTCATCTAGGCACTCTAGCTCTACGAGGCATTCTTTAAGATCGAAAGTGTCATGTATGAGCTCAATTTCCAGTTTAAGGGAAGGGATTTCAAATTCAATCAGAAGGATCGACTCCACACCATGTAATAATTAAAATGATAAAAATCGATCGAATTCTTAACCAATATTCAATATTCTGAAAGCGTAGGGTAAAGAATTATATGTCAGTCATATTTACTATGGCTGGCAGTTTTTTGCAAAATTTTCTTGAGAGATTTTTTCACATCCTCTACTTGTCCATTTTCCTGGAAATATTAAGGGGAAGAATAATGATTCTTAAACCCCATATTTGATGCTAACTACTTCATCATTTCATTTTTAAAGTGACTTCCATCATCAATGACAATCTCCTTTGGGATTTTGAACCGAGCTATAATTTGGTTGAATATGAAGAATATTCTTGTATTACCATCGGATTTAATAGTAGGCATGGCCTCTTACTATTTAGTGAAGCAATCCACGACCATGATAATATGTCAATTCCTCCTAGTTGAATCTGGGTTACAGTCCATCCAATCTATCCCCCACTTGGTGAAGGGGCCGATGGTGATGACTGGTGAAGGGAGGATGGATGCGAGTGCATTTTCCTAGTGAACACCTGGAAAAATCGATGGCCAAAAATATCCAACTCACAATATTTGTTTGGCTTTCACAAGACCAGATAGATGACAACACATGCCCCACTATGAAATTCATTGAAAACTGACTCAGCCTCCTCATGAGTTAGTAAAGAATTATATGACAGTTATATTTGCTATGGCTGGCATTTTTTTGCAAAATTTTCTTGAGAGATTTTTTCACATCCTCTACTTGTCCATTTTCCTGGGGGGGAAGAATAATGATGCTTAAACCCCAGATTTGATGCTAAATACTTCATCATTTCATTTTGAAAGTGACTTCCATCATCAGTGACAATCTCCTTTGGTATTTTGAACTGGGCTATAATTTGGTTGAATATGAAGAATGTTCTTGTATTACCATCGGAAATAATAATAGGCATGGCCTCTCACTATTTAGTGAAGTAATCCACAACCATGATAATAAGTTGATTCCTCCCAGTCGAAGCTGGGTTACAATCCATCCAATCTATTCCCCACTTGGTGAAGGGATCGACGGTGATGACTAGTGAAGGGAAGATGGATGCGAGTGCATTTTCCTAGTGAACACCTTGAAAGGTGACACTTTTTTAAAAATCAATGGACAAAAATATCCAACTCACAATATTTGTTTGGTTTTCACAAGACCAGATAGATGACCACACATGCCCCACTGTGAAATTCATTGAAAAATGACTCAGCCTCCTCATGAGTCAAGCAACGATGAAAAATATTATCTACTCCTCGATCTACTCCTCGATGATACAAAGTGTCACCAATGATAAGGTAGTTTTTAGCTTGATGTCCTATACGTCATCGATCATCTTTCGAAAGATGCTGAGAGAACTTCAAGGTTTGAAGATAGATTAAAATGTCTCCATAGCAGGGGTCTGAACATGAGATAAGGATGATATGTTCATCCATGAATGAATAATTATGAATAATGTTCTAATATTAACTCGACAAAAGCTAGATATTTTTAGACTCTGTCGAAGCAAAATCGAGATCGAATTCTTGCAAAATAACAATCCACTTATTGTATTTTCCCCCTATGATACGTTGGGTAAGGTCGTATTGAAACGGATTGATATCCACAACTACAATAGTTTTGTAAAGTAATATATAATGTCTTAATATTTGAACTGCATGTACAACAACCATGGCTAGCTTCTCAACGTGAGAGTACTTAATTTCAAGACCAACTAAGTTTTGACTAAGATAGTAAATAATGTGCTCATGGAGCTGGTGATCTTATTGAGCTATAACCATAGCAATCATCCCTTCGGACATGTAAATACAATGAAAGTAATATTTGTTGTAGTATGGAGGTTTTAGAAGATGCATCCATACCAAGGATTTCTTAATAGCATCGAAGGATTCCTAAGCTCTCTCATCCCATATGAAACCCTTAGTTAAATTGGAATAGTTCATTAGAAGCTGACGTAGGAATTTAGCCTTCCCCTGTAAACCTTTAATTTGTTGAACGATTTGCAAGAGAGGAAATCAAAGTATTTCCTCAACCTTTATAGGAACCACCATGATCACATTCTAAGAGACTAAGAATCCTAAGATATGGCCATACCTAATGCAAAAAATGTACTTGTGAGGGTTATAATGTATGCTATAATAATGACATCTCTCAAATACTAGTCGAAGGTGAGTAGAGTGATCTACTCTATTGCGAGAATGAGCAGTGAGATCATCAAGGTAAGCTTCAAAAATATGTTTAATATCATGAAAATAAAAGGTCATGGCATTTTGGAAGGTTTCTCTGGTGTTTTTAAGGCCAAAAGGCATTTTTCTGTATGAAAAAGTACACCAAGGACAAATAATTTTTTTTTTTTTATCCTTAGGTTTGATTTGAATTTGATTATATCTTGAAAATTTGTCCATAAAATAAAAAACATCACTTCCCACACACTCATCGAGAATATGGTCAATGAAAGCTGTCGAGAAGTTGTCTTTAGGACAAGCCTTATTTAGGTCTCGAAAATACATACATACACATATGGTTCCTTTTTTATTATTCAGGGGAATGGGGTTGTATACCCATTCAGCCAAGGGAACCAGGTAGATGAAAACAAAATTAAGTAGCTTCTCTACCTCTTACTTAATAGCAGGGGCCTTCCTAGGATTAACAACTCTAAAACATTGTCGAACATGTCTAGCATCTAGATAATTATTGATCTCATGCTCGAAAATTTTAGGTTCGATCCCTGGAATCTCTTTGTATTAACAAGAGAATACATCACCAAATTATTTGAAGAGATTGGTGTAGGTTCGAATTTCCTCAGGGGAACAATCCGCATCGATATATACATTTTCAATTTTTCTAGGAATTCGAGAGATGTTGATCACTACGGTAGGATAAATATTATCCATGTTTCCTTTAGGATCAACACCATGTGTATGAAGAAGAACTAGGATGTGACCGATCATATCACTCAAGGTAGATATAAATTCATCATGCTCGATCCTAACAAGTTCTGGTAGGAAGTAAGAGAAATGATGCATATCATCCCATGGCCTATTGGGACCATTCATGGCCTCTAAGATGGCTTCATCCGAAGGTAAATTATCGTCGAGGAAATCATATGAACAAGACAATGAGGTGGATCATACATGATCTAGAATGGGATCCTCCTCTTATATGTGAGAGGATACATGATCCAGGTCAGTAGTAGAGTTAAGAACAACCTGATATGCAACATATCTGTTGAAAGTGGAATTGAAATTCCAGTTTGTGATTGACCTTCATAGGACATGGAAGGGGAATTTAGGGTCCAAGGATTGTTGAAATATAAAGTATGGAAAGGAATGGACCTCATCAATGAAGAGGACATATTGGACATGGAATAAATGTGATGAATCAGTGCCAAAAAATCAAAAGTACCCATGAGGGAGGAATACATTCCGACACCAATATCCTTAGTTGCCAACTCAGAATTGTCAATAACTGGGATCAAAGGGACAACTAAAGAATTAGGAATAACATGCACAAAGGAAAATTGATCAGTTGTCACTACTTTACCTTCGTGAGGAAAAAATAAAGTGCAGAAAATAGACGACACAACCATAGTCATGGAATAATTCTAATTACTCCCTAGTAATAAATTGTAGTCAAGGTGCACATCAACCACCTCGACATCCACCTCCATCGTCTTTCCACCTATCTGGATAGGAAAGGTGGGAAGAATTTTTGTGGGGATGGAAAGAATGACCATCAAATGCGGTCAACATATTCATATATTGAGAGAGAGAATTGGAGATCCAATGGCTTTCCAACATGTTCGGGACATCATGCACATTGCAACACCTTCATATATAACAGTGCATTTGATGGTATACTTCAAGTAATCCACATGGATTTGAAAGGCCACATGGTAAGGAAAGTGAGTCTTAACATCTGTGACTTCTAAATTAATAACCTTTGATCCATACAGGTCTAGAGATCCTAATGCAAATAAAAAGGAGTTCCTTTGTGAAGGACACGTCTCGAGCACCTCCAAAGACGACATCGCACAATGGATTTGACCTAGATCTTCTACAATTGAATAGTTTTGGGTAGCTCAAGCATTAGGATTGTGGGAAGAGAGTTTTAGTACTTTGTTTGGAATACGATGCAGAGTCTCTGGATTTTTGATCTGCAAAGGTTTTTCTAGAGGAGGGGGAGACTTTGGACCTACAATAGGATCTGAATAAATGTAAACATGAGATCAAGTGGCTACATTAATCTGAGACTTTACCATATTAACGCAGAGACAATAACCTTCATGTTCCAAGCGGTTTTAATTCCCACTCTGTGAATTCCCAGTGTTGGAGGATCCGAAGGCCATGTGTTTCTTATGCAGAAATAGATTGGTCATCATAGAGGGGGGTTGAGATAAGAGCCTCAAGGATTCCTCAAGTTTGGGGAATAGGTGGGTAAGGTGATCATCTTTAAAAAGTTTAAAAGGAAACTTTACCTTCCACTTTTCTTTCTTTTCCTCACCGGAATTATTATTGGATCCATCATTGTTAGCATTGTCCTTGGTTTTTTTATTATTTATCCCACCCTTATGATTATTACCGCATCCTTTCTTTCTATTCTCGCCTAGTTGTTGGTTACCATTTGGGTTGGTAGATGACTATACAAAATGAACATATATGGACTGAGTGGGAGTGGAGGACGAATATTAAGCTTGTCCTGCTACACACTATCTTAGAGACAAATCCTTCAACTGGTTCATCACCAAGTCTGTAGACTTAGCATTTGTAGAGCCTATGATGCCATCGACATGAGGCCCAGGATTTTTTCCAGGGTCATAATTTGACCGCATCATGTGAGGAAGAATTTCATATAAAATCATAGATTGAGCATATATGAGGTCCAATTGTTGGGCTTTGAAAATAGATTCCTCCTCAAATGTTACCTCGGATGTCGAAATATCCTTTGAAATATAAGTCATTAAGGATTTAAGGAAACACTCCAACAAAACATCTGGAGGAATTTAGGATTTAATCAACCTCTTTTGTCTATGCCACTCTTGGATATGGTCTGAGACATGTGTGTATTTATCTTGGAGAAGGGTTGACATAAGTTCTATGTTGACGTCATAACAAACAGAAAACTAGAAGTGGTTGACAATGACCAAAACCATCTGATTTAAATTTTTGTATGTTCCCCTTGGTACCTCAATGTACCATTTCACTGTGACCCCCTTGAGGGTGCGTTGAAACAGTCTCAAATGAATAGAATCATCATTAAGATAATTGTATTAGCACCAAATATGAAAAGTAGTAACATGATCACCCAGATCCTCACCAGTATTTCCCTTGAATTTCAGAATATCCAAAGGAATATTAGTGGGGATGGGGGGCCATGACGGATCATGATGCACCGAGTCATTCAGTAATCTCAAAAAATCATGTAAATTAAGAATGAACATAAAAGGGAGTTCAGGTTGCGACATCTAAGCCCATGGTCCTGGGAAACATTGATGTTGAGGGACATCAACCCATCCATGGTTTTGGTATACACAATGGCCCTGTCTAGTATGGTAATATCCTCTTCCAAAATGATTCATAAGAGGTTGTGTGGGAACCATACCTGTAGGAATGGTATAATGAGGGTTATAAACATTTCCCCCATTCGAAGTGGCTTCAAGATGGGGGTTTCCCATAGAATGAAATTAACTCCCCCGGGATGGAAACATGGAGGATATAGGTGGATTTGTAATATAAAATGTGTTAGTCAAATTCAGCGTGTAGGAGGAAGGGGGAAAGGATGGAACATAGACGATATGTTCTCCACCCATTTGAATACTCCATCTAGGAGCATTAAGACTAGGATTATATCCAGGAGGAAAAGGAGGTTGGATTCCAACCATAGGAGTTGTTTGGGGAATATGACCTCCACCAAATGAGAGAGGATTATGCGGAGGAGCCAATCCCCAGGTCCAAGAATAGGATTTTCATTATTCATTGGGATGGAGGATGAAAGTTACAATGCCATATTTTTCATACCAAAAGAGAAGGGGTTAGAGAATGAAGGTATGGACTGAGAATATTATCTAGGCATACCAAAACGAGACCCAAAAGGGTTGGTTACTACGGGTTCAATAGCAACCACAGGATCGATAGGAGTAATGACGGGAACCTCCAATACTACAATCATCATGACTGAAGGAGTCCAAGGAACCCCATTAACTACAATAGGTATAGGAGTCTCTGGACTCCCAATATCATTATGACTCAACTCAATACTCATACTTGTATAATCACAAGTCTGGTAGGTGAATGTGTGTGTACCACGTTTGATAACTTTGGACCTTTTATAAGGATAAGACTCAAGATGCGGTGGTAACTTCAACAAATAGTGAGACCTGCGAGGAAACTGGTTTGGCTCCATGATGACTCAAGACTTGAGATATAGAATGAAATCCTAGCTCCAACTAACAATCAAAGAGAACACCAAAATAAATAAAAAATTCAAATGCACACAAACAAGATATAGTAGTTGAAAAGGGATCTCCCTCACTAGAGTAGGTATGCCTCTCTTAAGAGGTGCTTGAGACTCCCTTCAAAATATCGGAGGTATTAGAATCAATTATAAGGGTCCTCATGGGCTTAACAATGCAGTGGTTCATATCCCTCAAGAGAGATAATCCTGAATAAAGGTTGCGTGTTGTCTGACCCTTATCTGACTCAAGGTACCTGTAGAATAACCCTTGCAATTAACCTATGTGGTTACCCATGTGTTGGGCTCTAAATATGTCCTAAAAACAACCTTTATGCATCAACCAAAGGTAGGCATTGGCACAAGTATTTTAATTTTCGCCTACATAGGTTCTTACGTTTCGTTTTCAATACCCAGCCTCCATAGATGCAACACCTATAAAGGAACAACAATCGTAAAGGTAACAACAGTTGTTCTATTCAAAGGAACAACACGACCTGCAAAAGGAACAACAATCGTAAAGAGAACAAAAAATGTTCTATTCAAAGGAACAACACGAAATACAAAAGGAACAACAATCAAAACAAAAGGAACATCAGTCGTTACATTGGGCCGAACTAATGTTGAATTAATTGCATTGTAGTATTTGCCCAACTATCTAATTTGTCAACCCGGGGTTCATAAACTGACAAAGCACACACAAAGTATATGCAATATTGAAGCGGCACTAATATAATATAATTTTCAAGCTACAACTGAAATTGAATCATTAATCTAAGACATGATTGAAATAGAATCATTAATCTAACACACGACTTGTAATTGAATTAATCTAGTTGTGTAAATGAAATTAATCTAGGAATGAGAAATTGTGTGAAGGAAATTAATCTAGAAATGGAGAACTACATGAAGGAAAAGAAGATACAACAAATGAAGAGTTAAATGGCACAACAACACATGAGAGCTCTCACCAATGAAGCAATCTTACATTCAATAATCAAATCAATTTTCATAACAGAATAATGAAAGCATGAAAACCAAAACCATGAATCAAAGCTAAGAATCCCTTTCTCTTTCGAATCCTAATGACTACCATTGATGACTACTCTAATTCTCTACTTACAACTGATTGAATTCTATTTTCTCCTAATTGAATGCTCATGAAGAGAGATCACTCTCTTTTATACATGAGAGCCTTGAAGATAAGATAATCATCTCATTATTACAGATCCACTATTCTCTCAACTATTTTCCCATTATTACAAAATATAATCCCTTCAAATCCTCACACATATCTCTCATATATCTTGGATAAGATATTCCAACCAAATCTCCATGATCTTATCCTTGGAATGGACTTGAATTATCTCCTCAAATCTTGAAATGGTGGAGGAATTATTCGAGAAGTCCTTTTGAATTAATCCTTCTCTTATTCCTACACATTACAAAGCTCGCACATATTTGAGATATATATGAAAACATGTTGATTTTATAACATTTAATCACAAATTCCTTTTAAATACTAAAATGAATAAAGTGGAGAACAATAAGGTGAAACCCAAGTATATTTATGTAAATGATATCGGGAAAGGTTAACGAGGTGATGAAATGTGGAGAATGATGAAGGGAAAGGTGGATGAGAATAGGACATTTCTGAGCCCCAACATGCCCCCCAACTTAACTTGTTGCATGTCCTCATGCAACCATGCGTGGATCTTCTCAAGAAATTTTGGCATCTGAATGTTGGCTTTGAGTGATGATAATATATGTTTCCAGTAACAACTGACATTTTCTTATGGTTGGTTCTTGTGTGGAAACCATGAATATAAAGAATGTTGGTTCTTCTGTTAACAACATTCATTTCGTTACCTATTCTCTTGTTGTTATGATAATAATTTGCCCATATTTTTATTGGAAAATGTATGTTATCAATGTGCATAAGGGAAACATCACCGAGTATAAGATAACCCCTTTTTTTTTTAATATATTTGTGAATCATGCCAATATGTATATCAATGCTTATGAAGCAAAATGTAACAAAGTATCATTGAAAAAGAAATGTTGGAAAAGAAATGTTCATAACTGGTAAATGAGACAAAAAAATGGAATGATGGTCGTGGAAAAATGGAGTGATGATAGTGAATAAAGTTCCTTACCCCCCAACTTAACTTGTTGCATGTCCTCATGCAACGTGGCATAAGTCATAGAAGTGAAAAAGGAAAGGGAACTTAATGAAGGAATTTTCCAAATTATTCATTGCTAGCAGTTGAGGAATTACATGATTTAAGTTTAGAAAATAACATACCTCCACTTACCCAAAATGTTGATGAACTATGAAATAGGAAGATGGTTGATGCGACTGCTAGAGTATAGAAGATGTAACTATTGTAGGATCATGTGAAAAGTGACTGATGCTGTAGCTGCGACTGTTGTCTACTGGATGAGAGAATGTGAAGTGGAGGAAATAACACTGCTTCTGAATGAATCATGGAAAAGAGAAAGTAGGAAAGTGGAACTGTGGTACTCTCATATGGCTGAAGTCATGCTGTTGTAACTGTTGATAGAGTCATGAAAAGTGTATAGTATTCACCCGCTGCTAAACCTGATGGTACAATTCTAATCATACGAATGAATGTGTCGATGTCGAGCATGAAAATAAGTCATTGGATTACCGACCAATGATAAATGTTGTTAACCAATGCAAGGGAACTCACAATTGATGTCAATGAGTGCCAACGTACCCGAGTACATATGGTGAAGTGCGAATGAATGAGCCAATGTTGAGCCACTTGCAAGATATGACAATCAAGGGAAATTGATCTATTCCCATGATTGTCAGCGAGAGAACTTTCCATTAAGGCATGCAAGCCTGCAGGTACTCAAAATGGACTCTAGTCTATATCCCAGATAAGGTGTTGAGGTCGATGGGGAAAGACTTGTTTAAATGTGGGCCTTAAGGAATCCCACATCAGTCAACGCGAGTTCTGATGAAAAGTGTGGTAGGACTATATATGAAAATATCTCAGTAGTAACAGTGTGTATGGCAAGGCAATGCAGTCATGGAAAGGGAGTTGGATAGTTTTATTGACAAGGAAAACTGAACTGAAAAAGATAAAGAGATGTATGTGACTCAAAAAGATAGGCTTGTGCGAAGTGATGAAGGATAATTAAATGGAAGATGGGCTTCAACACAGGGATGAACAATCTTCTTTGAAGGAGAACTGGAGGAAGGAATTCATGGTGCAATTTTTTTTATGAACAGGTTTATGTGTAACTACAAACATCATGATCGTTATGATGAGTAACAACTCCTTCAAGCAGTCAAGAAAGCATGCTTTTTCTTCAAAAGTTTTTGTGATTTTTGAAAATCACTTTTACAAGAAATTTGTTCCTCTTTGAACCTGTGAAATGTTAGCACTAATCTTCATCAAATAGTGTGAGAATATCGAAAACATAAAGTGCATAAATTAATACTAATGCTATCAATAAAATGAAAAAAATAAAGTGTGCTTTTACCGGTTGGTGATAGTGCATTTTTGACAATCCTCTTCGTGAATACCTGGTGAAGTGACTTCACAATAATTGTAGCATAAAAAGATAAAAGCATGATTCCAATGATGTTTTCAGGAAATGTGAAAATCCATTTACAAATTTTTTTTTTTAGAATATTTGATTTGTTTTCAAATTTTTGTATTGGCAGTATCGCTTGTATGCAATTGTACAGGGATCCAAATGTGCTCTTTTGCGCTCGCTTGCACTTAAAGATTTTATGGAACACTTTTATCATCATGATATGAGTATATAACACTACCTATTCAACCACATACAACACAAAGTAAAACCGAAAATAAAACAAGAACTTCTTTATCCATACATTTTTCATTTTCATAATAATTTTTTCTTTGTATGGTTTTATTTATTTATTTAGTTTTTATTGTTTTTCTTAATAAAACAAATGAAATATTTTTTTATGGTTTCAGAGTTTTTATTTTATTTTTGTTTTACATATCAAAGGAAAATGAAAAAAATAGAAATGATACTAACTGGAAAAAAAAAAAAAATGGAAAACAAAGCATCCAAAATTAAAAACGCATAACTAACATATCATTGATCAGAGAGTTCTTTCGGATTAATCGCATAGGTTTTTTTATTTTCGACGTTTCAGACCAAACTAGTGTGCTCCATCATCAGGAAAATATGGCATGAAGAGTGGTGTGGAAGGGGTTTAACCCCATAACCTCTTCCCATAAAATCATATCTATTACACATATTTCTTATTACTGTGATATTGCATTCCATTTTTTTTTATTATTATTGTTTTTGTTGCAGGTTGCTACAACAAAATTCAGAGACAATTTTCTCACAAATTGCATATTGGATTGAGATGAAATTTTGTGCACAGGTTCCTACCAGTCCAATGCATCCCCACACCGAAAATAAGATATACCCACATCACGAATTTTGAGAAAACGATAAAATGGATGAAGGTGACTATGTTGATTTTCTTGAAAACCGTGTACTGGATTCGGCTGAAATTTTGTGGGAAGGTTCCTATGGTCCGAATACTTCTGCACACCAAAAATTAGAGCCATCCAATCCACAGATCTTGAGATATCAGAGAAATGGATGGAAGTGATGATGTTGATTTTCTCGAAAACTATGTACTAGATTGAACTGAAATTTATTGGGTTTGTTCGTCATACTATTATGCACTTCCTATCAAAAAATCAAGAGAACACAGTTCTTCATTTGTGAGATATCTTCAATTTAATTTCTGCATTTTGTATTTTGTTTTTTTATATTTTTTCTGTATATATATTTTTAAATAGAACTAGAAATTTTATTAGCATTTGAGACAAATCAAATTGAATAAAATTCTTTTAGCAAATGGAGACAAATTAATTTTGAAATTTGAAGACAAAAATTGATTGAGACAGTTTGTTTAAATCTTCAAAAATACCAAAACATTCCTCAAAACATCTCGTAGCCATTCCTTTGATTTCTACTTTCTGATCTTCCAAATTGCAATAAGGCCCAGGAAGAGAGCATACTTATTCGAAACAAAAACAAGAGCTACAAAACAAAAGCATGGTTTTATTCATTTACCCTACCTACTCTATGCTAATTAGATTTAACAATTACTTATGTGTAATTAAACTTCCAGTGGAGCCATTCACGTAACAATAGTAAAATTATGTTCATTTTCATTTTTATGCATGAAAAATAGAAATATCCAAAAAAGAACAGATTGAATTGTTGAGACTATGATTTCACTGAATAAAGACAAAAATGAAATTTAGCTAATCTAGTACTTACTTAGAACCATTGCTTGATAAGGCTTTTGTAGGCGTAATTTGTCTTACTCAGATCATGTTGCAGCTCCTCATTGACCTCCTTGACCTCTTGTGTTCCTAATGATTCTTCATTAAATATGCAAGGTTCTTCATATGTTGATTCTTCGTTCGACTTAGGAGGAGTGAATAAGCTTTCGGATGCTGTCAAGATCTCCTCTTCCAGAGAAGAGGAGAGCCCAACTTTTGCTAGGATCTGCGTAAGTTGTTCCAAGCTTAAATTCACTATTAAATAATGTTAAAAAAGGATTCTTATAGCACCCAAAACTAAAACATAAAATAATAAAAAACTTGAATAAAATCACTCTTACTGAAACGAAAAATAATTACTCTTCATAGTTGCAGAAATTAAAATGTTCCTGATAGTTGGTCAGGGAGAACATGAGCAGTCTCCATTCAAGTAGTTGATAAGACCCCTAGAACCAACACATGTAGATCACACTTGCAAAAATTTAAACTAATCTTGCGGAAATTGAAACTACTTTTACCTAGTTGGTAGGGAGAACATAAGGAGTCTCCTCTCATGATATTTTATGTCCCCTTACGAACATGTCTAGATCACACTTGCAGAAATTAAACACTCTTTCATAAATTCAAATTTTAAGAAATTGAAATTAATTCTACCTAGTTGATATGGAGAGCATGAGGAGTCTCCTCTCATGACCTTCTATGACCCCTTACCAACATGTCTAGATCACACTTGCAGAAATTGAAATTTAAACTACCCTACATGTCCTTACCCATATGTCACCTCAGAGTTAGGATCATGTCTAATCACACTTTCATGAATTGAAATGAAAAAGAAACTGATACCTCAATCCATCGTGCTCCCCCAGCAATGGTGCCAAAATATTGGGCTCTAAATATGTCCTAAAACCAACCTCTATGCATCAACCAAAGGTAGGCGTTGGCATAAGCATTTTAATTGTTGCCTACGTAAGTTCTTACCTTTTGTTTTCAATACCCAGCCTCCGGAGATGCAACACTTGTAAAGGAACAACGATTGGAAAGGGAACGACAGTTGTTCTATTCAATGGAACAACACGACCTGCGAAAGGAACAACAATCGTAAAGGGAATAACATATGTTCTATTCAAAGGAACAACACGACCCGCAGAAGGAACATCAATCAAAAAAAAAGGAACAACAGTCATTACATTGGGTCGAACTAATGTTGAATTAATTGCATTGTAGTATTTGCCCAACTATCTAATTTGTCAACCCGGGGTTCATAAACTGACAAAGAACATGCAAAGTATATGCAAGATTGAAGTAGGACTAATCTAATCTAATGTTTAAGCTACAACTGAAATTAAATCATTAATCTAACACACGACTTGGAATTGAATTAATCTGGTTGCGTAAATGAAATTAATCTAGGAATGAGAAATTGTGTGAAGGAAATTAATCTAGAAATGGAGAACTACATGAAGGAAAATAAGATACAACAAATGAAGAGTTAACTGGCACATCACATGAGAGCTCTCACCAATGAAGCAATCTTACATTCAATAATCAAATCAATCTTCATAACAAAATAATGAAAGCATGAAAACCAAAACCAGGAATCAAAGCTAAGAATCCCTTTCTCTTTCGAATCCTAATGACTACCATTAATGACTACTCTAATTCTCTCCTTGCAACTGATTGAATTCTAATTTCTCCTAATTGAATTCTCATGAAGAGAGAGCACTCTCTTTTATACATGAGAGCCTTGAAGATAAGATAATCATCTCATTATTACAGATCCATTATTCTCTCAACTATTTTCCCATTATTACAAAATATAATCCCTTCAAATCCTCACACATATCTCGCATATATCTTGGATAAGATATTCCAACCAAATCTCCATGATCTTCTCCTTGGAATGGGCTTGAATTATCTCCTCAAATATTGAAATGGTGGAGGAAGTATTCGAGAATTCCTTTTGAATTAATCCTTCTCATATTCCTACAAATTAGAAAGATCACACATATTTGAGATATATATGAAAACATGTTAATTTTCTAACATTTAATCAGAAATTCATTTTAAATACTAAAATGAATAAAATGGAGAACCATAAGGTGAAACCCAAGTATATCTATTGAAATGATATCGTGAAAGGTTAATGAGGCGATGAAATGTGGAGAGTGATGAAGGGAAAGGTGGATGAGAATAGGACATTTAGGAGCCCTAGCACTATGTCAAGCAAATAAAGGAACCATGATATAACCAATGTTCAGGTGAACAATCATAAGTTAGGTCCATAGTATGGGCAGGATAACAAAGCCCAAAATATTGAAAGCACTATCTCTCATGGAGGTAAAGGTACTATCAAGACCCCCAAATACGAATGGATCCCCATAAATATCTCTAACACTAAGAAGGTATTGTAGGGATATCTCTGCAACCAACTTCACACGATCTCGTGCTTAAGTCTAGTGTAACCATATCGTCCCAACGTCACTAATTACACAATGGATTTCATCACTCCCTTTTTAGACACATATGTTCATTTTAATATCCTTGGAGAACTTTACTCAAAAAATCCTATTCCAAGGCCCCATATCCTATGCTTGTTTGTGCACTTTGAAAAATAAAATTGTTTCTAATCAATTTTAATTAATCAACATTACTTATAATGGCTTTATTTACTCAATCAATGTGGTCATGAAACTAATGATGTCATGACTCAACAAATCAAAGAAATGAATATGAACATAGTGCTAAGTCCTAATCTTAAATTCTCAAAATATGGTAATCTTTTCAAATTCAACTTTCAATGAAACTCTACAATTTCAATAAGATGAAATATTTCCACATATGTCAAGATTAATACTAAACAACCAAAAGAGAAAATGACAAAAATTCAAAATGAGAAAAATGTGCTTTTTTGTATTTTCGATATAAGGAAAAGAAAAATGAAAGGACTGAATAGTATCTTGATATACAAACCCTACTTCAAAGAAACATAGACAATCCAAGCAGAATAATAAGAAGCAAACACTTAGAGCAAGATGGAAGGAAAAACAATGAAAAGGATGATAAGAAATAAAAAACCACCGAAAAAGTCAACAATAATAAGGTTTCTTATCACTCTAGAAGCACTAAATAGTTAGGAAAGAGACACAAGAAAACTCAACAACCATCAAAACTCACCCAACAAACAACAAAATCATCAAGTAAGCTTAAATTTTTTTTGTACGTGACCGTTTCAGAAAAACTCGTGTATGTGCATGCCTTATAGAAAGAAAACTCGTGTATGTATGTGTCTGCCAAGGGAAAACACGCGTATATGTAGTGAAACACTACCAGGGAAAGGATTAGGCCAAGAAACGCATATGAAAAGTAAAAATAGTTTGTGAAGCAATAAAGAAACAAAGAAACTTAGGCTAATAGAGAGAAAGTCAAGGAGAAAACACTCCAAACTCCAAAACAAAAGATCAATCCCTAGTATGGTGCCAATTTTGTTACGAGGAAAATCACTCTATGGCATGGGGTAAACCACAACAAATAGAATGACTGTAGAAATCAAATCTAACCCCAAGTATGCTATATAAACAAAAATGATAAAAATACAACATAAGGAGCCTACCTTGTCTGGACATTTGATGAATGCCATCGTTGAGCATGCAACTCAAAGCTTTATACTTGCAACTTTTCCTCAAAAACCAAGATACACGCACATATCATGATGATATATAATGTTATCACATACAATAAAATAATCCATTAATATTCATAACAAATACACCCATGGAATAATAATTCAAATATTTTCAAGATATCAATTGGACAAGAAAAGAGTATTTCTATTAAAAAATGATCAACAAAAGTGTATAAGTGACAAACTTCCATGTCAGCATGTCTTGTAACTGAGAAAGTAAGTCCCTTCCAACTGGGCCTCCACCACTTCAATCCTCTACCAAAGGAAATCTCATATAAGAGAGACAATGAGGTTCTCCATCAAAGAGGGAAGAGCTTGGGGGTTGAACAATGTGTTCATACTTTCAAGGATAAAGAGATGCAAACTCAATATGAAGTGAAAATTTCTCCAGAGTATCTTTTCTCTCAAAATTTGAATTCTCCTCCTTCGATGGTTTGAATATGGCCCAATTTATAGCCTTCAAATGGAATTGAAGGGATGAGTTAGAACATTTATAATATATGGAAGGTAAAGGATCATGGATCCTGTGATGTGACATGGAAACCCGACACAATTTTTAATTTTGAGCAGCAAACTTGATGTACATGGGATGTAGTGGTGCAACCTGCGTATACGCAGGTTGTATAATTGGTAGGGTGTGTATATGTGGAAAAATATGTTTTTTTGGCTCTAGGAAGTATAAAGGGGGACTTCAAGTCTGCATATGGAAATGGAAAGGCCCTATGAGAAAGTTGCATGTGGTGAGGAAATTTTTTCTATAACACTTTTGGCTCTTATTACATGTATATGTGTATGTGTATGCATGTACCTCTATGATGTCTATGTAAGGATCTAGTGGTAACTCTCCCTACTTTTCCCTAGAATACAACACTACCTTTGGGTTTATAAAGTTATTGTAGATGAATTTCTTGTTGATATAGACATCTACGAAAGGGATTCCTATATTTATGTACATAGGTACAATAAATTTTCTTAGCATGAGATCTCCTAGTTGGCCTATCCCATTGAATGTAGGAGAACCATTCTTCATTCTTATAGGATTCTTAATGCATTCTTATTTGATGAATTTATTGTAAAAAGGGACATTATTAATATCTTGGAGGATAGGTATATTGACACATAATTTTTTGAGTTCTCTTAGGAGGCTATTTTCATAGCAGGTGTAATCATTTTTTGTCTCTAGCCTTTTAGGACGTGGTGGAATTATTTTAGGGATAGGTTTTCCTTCTATTGGAAATTCCTCTCTTCTAGGGCTTGTATTTTATATATGTTACATAATTAGAGGAGTGGTTTTTAGTACTTTCCTTGCTATTATATCGATGTCTTGAAGAACCATAAAGTAGGTTTGGTAATTCATATCATTATTGTAAACTTGTTGGACCTTCTTATTGTTGACTATTTCTTGTTGAAGAATTATGTTTTTGTTGAGGTGGGAAAATTCATTTTTTTTCTAGTTTGGAGGTCTACATCCTTTTGAATGATTAGTCTAGTCATGGTTTTTCAATAGAGGTTAGGATGGAAATGGTGGATATGAATGGTTTAAAGGTTGAACTTGATTCTTCTATGGCCATTGATTTTGCATGGGATAGTTAGGTTCATTATGAGGATACCAAGGTTGAAAATGAATTTGTGTGTTATACCCAACAAATCATTGAAGATGGGAATGAGGCATACTTGGTTTAAATGGAATAACTAATCCTTGTAATCTTCCATTGATGAAACAATGTGGTTCCACATTCTCCTCAACTCCCTGATAGCAAACGTTCATGCCTAGAAAGGAAGGAAATTTATTAGTTTCATGTTGGTATTCACAAATTGCAAAAATTGTGTTATTGTTAAGTCAACATTTATTTCTACTATGTTAATTTGTGCATCTAGGAAAAAATACAACTAGATATTATTTTTATCCTTCTTTTATCCTCTTTATGTGCAATATATCCATCTCCATCTCTAATGAGTGTAAAATATTAGCTTTCATATCCTGTAACAAACTTCCTAATTCTTTTTTAGTAATATTTTAAGAGTTATATGATTGTAATACCACCCTTTTGTCATTCCTACTCTTTTTCCTTGTACATCTAGAGTAGTTTTTAAACACTTTCTCAATTTCATCATACTCTAATTGGAATATGTTTCCATTCTCAAGGAGATTCAAGGTCTTCACGAGTTCCTCTCTCACTCCTCTAATAAAGACAATACTGAGGTAGTTATCATCCAATGTGAAACTACGAGGTATTTTACAAATAATTTGGAACCTTTCATCAGAGTCTTATAGGGATTCATTCTATCCATGGATCATTATAAATATTTCATCTATTGTATCCCTAGCTTGCAGTAGTCCCTATACTTTTCAATGAAAGCTTTCTTCATTTTCTCCCATATTCTAATGTTATTTCCTTCTATACTTGTGAACCATATCAAGGATGATTCCTTCAATGTGGACGGGGGAAGGTTTATATTTCAATATCAAATTCATAGTCATAGTTCCTAAAAATAAATTCAAACACAACAATAAAAGTGTCAAGGTCTTCTACGATAAGGCCATGAAAATGAAGAAGAGAATAAGGATTAGTGTTCATATTTTGTTTCTTGATTGGTTTCCCTAATGGGAAAATAATATATTTTGTATTGTTGATTTCCAGCCTCAGCCATGGTATGGTGAGATGAGGATTCTTTTTCTTCCTCTCATTAATTTGAAAACATTCCTACTCCCCATTTGGGTAAATCTACAAATTCTTCAATAATTTTTTGGATTCTTGTGTCATAATATAATTCCCATTGTTGTTCACCAATTGTATCTATTTCAATAGTGTGATTTCTTGATAACAATCTTCCAAATTTATCTCTAGGTTGATGTAACCAATCCAATGAGTTTATTTTTACTTGTTTATTATATTAAAAAAATATGTGATGCAACTATTGTTTAGCACCTCCCTGACAATGGAACCAAAAAGTGACGAGAAAAGGAATTGCAGCAAGAGAGTTGAAATTTTTGTATTAACATTAAAGATTCAACCCAAGAACTTGCTTCTTTGACAAGGTACTATGCATAATATGTCAAAACTTAACTAGCCAAACAAAGTACTAGAAATAAGGCACACTAGTTGTAGGAATCAAGGACTTATTCTAATAGAAATAAAATTCCTAATATTACCCTCTTTACTTCTTCTTTTGTTCTATCCACTACTGATAGATCTGGACTCTATATATCCCAAGTCAAGGAAAGAAAGAATGATGGGTGTGGAGATTTTTTCTCACTTTGTTAGAGTGGAAGAATACATCATTCATATGGGTACCCAATCATCCAATGGTGTCAAGGCATGATCACGAAAGTCATAGGATAATCTGAGATACTAAACATGGGAGGAGAAGGTTATAATGCAAAGAATATAAATCAAATATGAAAAAATTAAATAGCTAAAAATAACATACTATGAAGTGAATCTACTTGATGAAAACTAATAGAATTCAAATTTATGAAAAAATAAAAATTAAAAGCATCTTTTCATGAATTGGCATAAAGAAACTAACCCTATTTCAAATGACATGCTGGAAAATTGGTACATGAAATGATGTAGGAGCATCGCTCCCAAGCTAGCCATGCACTAGCCAGCCAACTCAACAACGCACACATTCAATGGGATGAAGAGAGGTACAACCCTCTCGTTTCAAATTTTGAATTTGAAATTTGTATTAAATGTTTGTAAGGCTGGTAGAGCCAAAGCCGTGCCTTTGAGCAGGCTTTAGATAGGAGTCACCTTAAGTAGGTTGTAAGGCTGGGATCTATCTCTGATCTAGACTAGAAAACCCATTCAATGTAAATGAATGTAGTTAATGAGAGTAGGTGAGATGGAGGGAAGAGCTCAAAGAGCCCCCTCATGTAAAATATCCTTGGTATCTGTAGAGTTAGTCAATTAGCATGGATAGAGAAGAGAGGGAGTTGAGACTCTATCAAAGTCTGAGCTCAAGAACACCTTGTAAAGGAGGCATTTCATATTAATATAAAGAGAAGATTTCCTGCATGAATTTCTATGTGTCTTTATGTGTTCATGAATGTCTGTGTGTGTTCTTTATATGTTGTAGATGTGAAATTGCAGGGACAGATAGGTTCTACTATCTGTGGATTATTTGATTTTAGGTTTAGGGGTTCTTTGAGGATTCATGCCAAGAGGGTGTGACAGAACGTTGCGGGTTTTGAAATAGAGTGCATAGATGCACTCCTGAAGTCTATGGAATTTGGGCAAGGATGTGCTCGGAGGGTGCATCAGCTGAAGTCATTGACTCAGGAGGAAACCTCAAGGTTTATGAACACCTTGGAGGTGGGACTATGTAGAGGACACAACAGAAGGAAAAATCTCTGAGGAGTTATGTATATCTCTACTAGGAGGGCATCGAGCAAGCGCACTGAGTGCAAAAGAGAACTCTTGTTGAGTTCATTAAGGAAAACAAAGTCACTGAGAGAACTCTAGAGAAACTCTGCCAAGTGGGCATCGAGCGAATTCACGGGATGCATTAGGAGGAGAACTATGGTTTGAGTTCAGAAAGTAGATAGAATCACTGAGGATTCTGGAAACTCTACCATGAGGACATTGAGTTGGTGCAGGAGGCACATGACTGAAAAAATTACTGAGGGATTTTGAAGAAGCTCCACCAGGAGGGAATTGAGAAAGTGCATATAGTGCATAGGAGAAAGGAGATAGAATCACTGAGGATTCTATAGAGATATTCTAGGAGAGCATTGAACAAGTGCCTATGTGCACATAGAGAAATCCTTTGAGTTATAGAACAGAGAAGCGTCCAAGGAATAGGACCTTCACAGGGTTGTTGAACACCCTGCAGGCTTAGCAAAGAGTGCTTGAGCAGGAAGCTACCAGAGGGAATTTCCATCCTTTCAAGAAGAATAAGGGGTAGATACCTTAGAGGTCTGAGAAACAGAGAAGCTCAGGATAGATAGCACCTTTGTGTGTGCAGAGACCCTATAGGGGTCACAGAGATCGAGGAAACATTTCAAGGTTTCAGACGGAGAAAATATTAGGAGGTTCCATGCATTATAGCACAGAACAATGTCCGAGAAGTGCAAAGGCCAAAGGAGAATCCTTTGGGGGGTTCGCGTTTGAGGAAGCTTAGGAGGAAGAGTGATTTCATGCACAGAGCCCTGTAAGTAATCGTAGAGGCTGAGGAGAAACCCTTTGGGGGGGTGTAAGAGTCAGATTGAGCTTGTAGAAGATTATGAAGGCCGAGACCTTCGATACTTAGAAATCTTCCAAGGTAGGATGAAGAGAAAAACCCAAGAAGGAGCTACAGTTGTTGTCAGTTCAAGGAACTAGAAGGGATATGGACTATTGGATTCATGTCCAGGAAGCAGCAAAAGACCACACAAGGGAGGAATAGATCTGGATCGTCACATATAAGCACACAGACTGATATCCATCAGATCTAGTAGGAGTTGCACAAGGTTTAACCCTCGTATGCGAAGAGGAGAGGATCCGCGAAGTCCCAAAAGAATCGAGACCATCCATCTCAAGGGACGCGTGGCAGAAACCCAAAAATCGTCGGAGCTTCAGACATTGGGAGTCTGAGAGGTGAGAGTCAAGACAGAAGAAGTCCCAACTCATGAAGTCCTGAAGACATCAGAGCCATCCATCTGCGGAGGACGTGTGTCACAAGATCCTCCTATTTCATGAGTTCGGGTATCGTGAGCGAGGAGGCGAATTTCTTTGTGCTACAAAGTCCCGAGTCACAAGATCGCGATATGATTTGAACCGTTGATCGAGGAGGAAGGAAAGCCATGAGATATGGTGTCTCAATACATCATGTATTGGAGGTTTGGGAATTTGGGGGCCAGACCAAATATCTTTAGTTTTGCGAAGTCCCGAGTAGGGAGAAGTAGGAGAAACCGTCAGATCAGAACCTATTCACTATATCGCATATCGAGGTTTCAGAGGTTAGGAGGAATCAGTTTTGACTGCAAAAGTGACGATCTTGCGAGTTGTGAGGGCCCATGCAACATGTGGCACATCTCCTTGGTGGGAACCGCGTGGTCAATAGGTTGTTCAATGTAGAGCACCAGAGGAAAGACAAAAGAGGTGACAGACGGAGGACACACGTCACTTGGGAAAGGAGTCAACACCCTATTGACTTCTTGTGCTTCAGGTTCTCGTAAGAAAGAAGCACAAAGGCTCAAGAAACCAAGTCGTGAAGTGGTGAGTCACAAGAAGTGCTGAAGGAGTCAAGTCTTATCGGACTTTCGCGTCTCGGAGTTTTGTAAAGGAAGGGCCCAGAGGTTCAACCCTTTAACTCATGAAGTCACGAGTAGTGAGAGGTGCTTGTTGTTATCCCTAGCCAGTGGTCATTGGTAGAAGCTCTAGTGAGAAGGGGATATACCCGTATCATCATCTCAAGTATCGAGAGTTTGGAAAAGAGGAGTCGAGGGTCTTCGACCCATGAACTCGTTTTTTGAGAGTTGCGAAAGGCGTTTGCGCCAAGGCCCAATTGTGGTCGTGTGGAGGTGAAGCTCGTACCTTTGGACTGTTTTCATAAGGGGGGGTTTCATAAGGACATGTGGATCGGATTCGTTATGGGGTTTTCAGTGAGGAACCTAAGGAGTCGCTTCGACTCAAGGAGATTAGAGCAATCCTGTGGGCAGATCTTGGCCTGAGGGTCGATGGTCTGCATAATTTTTGGTATCAGAGCATCACTCTATCTGTACACTACAGACAGAAGGAGGTATAGGAAGATACTACTTGGATGCACGTCATTTTGGTATCAGAGGCATATTGCAGAGACAGGTAAGAGAAGATAGAGTATTGGAACTCTGTGGTGATTGTTTGCAAGCAGGCAACAGTCAAGGAGACAGTTGAGAGGACTGTAAGGGGACGCTGGAAGCACTCAGGGTTGTAGACTGATAGCAGCAAGTTTTCCAAGAGGGAAAACAAAAGGCAAGGAGATGGCTACTGAAGGCCATGGACGTGGTGGAAAGAAGAACCAACAACAATAGAGAAAGGATGAGATAAATAAAGATCTCACTGAGATAAGTGCAAGGATGGAGGAACTTGCATTGCATATGCAACAGGATGCAAGATCACATTGGGTGTATGAATGGCCCATGAAAACAAATGTGAAGTGACCAGTCAAGGAATTGGTGGCCAAAAGATAACAGAGGCTATTGAGAGGATGGTTGAGGTATGCTAAAAACCTCAATGAACTTGAAAAGGAGATGGTTCAAGTATATGAGCCATAAGCTAGGAGAAATCTCAGTGATGTGGATGAACTGGGATCACTGAAAGATCTTAGAGACTGCCAAGATGGAAGAACATAAATTTCCAATTTCCAGGTGGGCAATGAGATGAGATCACTATGGGATCTCATACACTGTCAAGAGGACAATAGGAAGATTTCATGTTGCCAGGAGGGCAATGAGATGGGATCCGAGGATCTCATAGACTGCCAAGAGGGAAACAAAAAATTCCCAATTTTCTAGGTGGGCGGGGGAAGAGAAGTGAGACTATCTAAGAGTCTCATGAACTTGGAGGTGAGTTCAGATCAATGAGAGGAGATGACAGGAGAAGATCATAAGGGAATTCTTATCATTGGAGGAATTGAAATATTCCTGCCATTGAGCCTAGTTGAGACAAGAGTGTGTGTTGCAGAAGCAACAATAAAAGAATGATAGCCAACAGGGAATATCATGGAGGAAGAAGGGGAGCATACAGTGATGTCTATCCCAGTAGAAGAAGAATAAGAACATTCCAAAGAATGGCTCAAAATGTTCAGCCAGGATGATGAAATGACTGCAGCACTGAAGCTTGTAGCATGAGAAGAAGAAGAAGAAGTAGACAACATAGATTTTGTTGAGTTGTATCAAGAGTTTGAAGCCCTGAAGAGAAGGGTGAAGGTGAAGGGCATGCACATCCAACAGATAAGGTTGAAGGAAGAAAAAGAATACCGGCCCAAGGAGCAACTAGAGGAAGATGGAGGTACACCAACACAAGAAGAACTAGCAGGAGTTAAGTTGTTAGAAGAGGGAGCTAAGCAACAGTTCAGTAAAGGGATTGCATAGCTGAAATATGCAATCGAGTGGAAAATTAAGGCCACAACAGATGGGAAAAACAACATGGGAGATCATGATGGCATACCTGTTTGCAGAGAAGAAATGCAGTCGAAGAGACTGCATACACAGATCCATCCATGGGAGCAGTTGGATGAGGATATAGAGTAGGTTAGGAGGCTGATGTTGAAGTCAGTACAGGAGACTACCAGCAGAGAAAGGCTGAGAAAAAGAGGGTCTATCATAGCAGCAAAACAATAGCAGTAACAACATAAGCAAAGATATAGCTCCAAGGAGTTGTTTTGGATCCAAGCGAATTTCAACACCAGGTTGGAGAGCTCATGAGTGGGAGCTCATGAATTTTTCTCAGTAGAGGAGTATGATGCAAGAGCATCACTCCCAAGCAAGCCATGCACCAGCCAGCCAGCTCAACAATGAGCACATTAAATGGGATGAAGAGAGGCGCAACCTTCTCATTTCAAATTTTGAATTTGAAATTTGTATTAAATGTTTGTAAGGTTGGTAGAGCCAAACTCATGCCTTTGTGCAGGATTTAGATAGGAGTCGACTTAAGTAGGTTGTAAGGCTGGGATCTAGCTCTGATCTATGCTAGACAACCCATTCAACGTAAATGAATGTAGTTAATGAGAGTAGGTGAGATGGAGGGAAGAGCTCAAAGAGCCCCCTCATGTAAAATATCCTTGGTATCTATAGAGTTAGTCAATTAGAACAGGTAGAGAAGAGAGGGAGTTGAGACTCTATCAAAGTCTGAGCTCAAGAACACCTTGTAAAGGAGGCATTTCATATTAATATAAAGAGTAGATTTCTTGCATGAGTTTATGTGTGTCTTTATGTGTTCATGAATGTCTTTGTGTCTTCTTTATATGTTGTAGATGTGCAATTGTAGGGACATATAGGTTCTGTTATCTGTGGATTCTTTGATTTCAGGTTTAGGGGTTCTTTGAGGCTTCATGCCAAGAGGGTGTGACAAAACGTTGCGGGTTCTAAAAGCCATTAAATAGATGCACTCCTAAATTCTATGGAATTTGGGCAAGGACATGCTAGGAGGGCGTATCAACTGAAGTCATTGACTTAGGAGGAAACCTCAAGGTTGTTGAACGCCTTGGAGGTGGGACTGTGTAGAGGAGGACACAACAGAAGGAATAATCTTTGAGGAGTTATGTATAGCTCTACTAGGAGGGCATCGAGCAAGTGCACTGAGTGCAGAAGAAAACTCTTGTTGAGTTCATTAAGGAAAACAGAGTCACTGAGAGAAATCTGGAGAAACTCTACTAAGTGGGCATTGAACGAATGCACGAGATGCATTAAGAGGAGAACTCTAGTTTGATTTCAGAAAGGAGACAGAATCACTAAGGATTCTAGAAACTCTGCCAGGAGGGCATTGAGTTGGTGCAGGAGGCACAGGACTGACATAATTACTGAGGGATTCTAAAGAAGCTCTGCTAGGAGGGCATTGAGTAGGTGCATATAGTGCACAGAAGAAAGGAGATAGAATCACTGAGGACTCTATAGAGATCTGCTAGGAGGGAATTGAGAAAGTGCCTATGTACACAAAAAGAACTCCTTTGAGTTCTAGAATAGAGAAGAATCCAAGGAATAGGACCTTCACAGGGTTTTCGAACACCCTGCAGTCTCAACAAAGAGTGCTTGAGCAGGAAGTTGCCAGACGAAATTTTCATCCTTTCAAGAAGAGAAAGGGGCAGAGACCTTAGAGGTCTGAGAAACAAAGAAGCTCAGGATAGATAGCACCTTTGTGTGCAGAGAGGCCCTGTAGGAGTCACAGAGGTCGAGGAAACCTTTCAAGGTTTTAGAGGGAGAAAAGCTTAGGAGGGGCCATGCCTTGGAGCACAGAACAGTGGCCGAGAAGCGCAGAGGCTAGAGGAGAATTCTTTGGGGGTTTCAAGTTCAAGGAATCTCAGGAGGAAGAGTTCTTTCATGCACAGAGCTCTGCAAGTAATCGCAAAGGATGAGGAGAAACCCTTTGGGGGGGTGTAAGAGTCATATCAAGCTCGTAGCAGAGAACGAAGGTTGAGACCTTCGATACTTGGAAATATTATAATGCAGGAAGAAGAGAAAAACCCAGGAAGGAGTTACGGTTGTCGTTAGTTCATCTGGACCATTGGATTTGTGTCCAGGCAACAGAAGAAGAGAGCACAAGGGAGGAACATATCTGGTCCGTTAGATATGAGTGTGCAGACTGATAGCCATCAAATTTGGGAGGAGTTGCATGAGGTTTAACCCTCGTATGTGAATAGGAGAGGATCCGCGAACTCCCGAAAGAATCGAGACCGTCCATCTCAAGGGATGTGTGGAAGAAACCCGAAAACCATCAGAGCTTTGGACATCGGGAATCCGAGAGGTAAGAGTTGAGACGGAGGAAGTCCCAACTCACGAAGTCCCAAAGACATCATATCCGTCCATTTGCGGAGGACGTGTGTCACAAGATCCTCATATTTCATGAATTCGGGTATCGTGAGCGGGGAGGCGAAGTTCTTCACTCTACAAAGTCTTGAGTTGCGAGATCGCGATGTGATCTGAACTGTTGATCGAGGAGGAAGGAGAGCCATGAGATTTGGCATCTCGATACATCACATATCAAAGGTTAGAGAATTTGGAGGCCAGACCAAATATCTATGGTTTTGTGAAGTCCCAAGTAGCGAGAAGTAGGAGCAACCATCGGATCAAAACCTCTTCGCTATATTGCATATCGGGGTTTTGGAGGTTGGGAGGAATCAGTTTCGACTGCAGAAGTCACGAGATTGAGAGTTGCAAGGGCTCGTGCAACATGTGGCACATACGCTTGGTGGGAACCATGTGGTCGACAGGTGGCACAATGTAGAGCGCTAGAGGAAAGACATAAGAGGTGACAGGCGGAGGACACACGTCACCTGGGAAAGGAGTCAACACCCTGTGGACTTCTCATGCTTCAGGTTCTCATAAGAAAGGAGCACAAAGGCTCAACAAACCAAGTTGCAAAGTGGTGAATCGTGAGAAGTCCTTAAGGAGTCAAGTCTTCTCAGACTTTTGTGTCTCAGATTTTCGTAAAGGAAGGGCCCAGAGGTTCAACCCTTCAACTCATGAAGTCACGAGTAGCGACAAGTGCTAGCTGTTATACCTAGCTGGTGGTCGCTGGTAGAATCACTAGCGAGAAGGGGATATACCTATATCATCATCTCGGGTATCTGGAGTTTGTAAAAGAGGAGTCGAGGGTCTTCAACCCACGAACTTGTGATTTGCGAGTTGAAAAAGGTGCTTTGCCAAGGCCCGGTTGTGGTCATGTGGAGGTGAAGATCGCACCTTGTGCCTGTTCGCATAAGGGGGGGTTTCAGAAGGACCTGTGGATCGGATTCGTCGTGGGGTTTTCGGTGAGGAACCTAAGGAGTTGCTTCGGCTCAAGGAGATTAGAACAATCCTATGGGAAGATCTTGGCCCGAGGGTCGAGGGTAGGCATCATGAAACTAAGAATATTTGCAAGAAGTCATACATAATATAAATCAATATTAAAACTAACTAAATACAACTAAAGTTATGAATAAAAAAACAAAGGTATCTTGCATATCCTTTAGTGTGCCTACCAAAGGATTCTACAAAGAACCTAGAAAAAACACTAAGAGATTACAAAATCACATGTTTTATATTAGAAGATTAATTCATAAAAACATTTTTTCCTTGAAAATTTCAAATACAGAAGCTCCAAATAGAGTTTTCAATGATAATAATAACAAGAGTGACTCCAAGGATAATATCTACCTACTATTTATACCAAGATCACTTACACAAGATCCCTTCAATCGATAAATTATTGAAGGGATATTGTATTTTGAATCCCTATAATCAAGGAACCTTATTTCAAGGGTGAAATACCCTTATAAATTGATGATGATGATTAATGTCTGCTAAGACCAAACTGGTTTATCGTACCTTAAGAGGGTAAGTCATTTCTTGAAATTCTTGATGATATTCCTCAATCAAAAAAATTAATTGAGATAGTTCTTGATTGGTTGTCTTGAGTCATTGAAGACTTGTGATGCTTTGGAGTTTGAATAGGTGACACAATCCCCCTTATATATCGAGTGTTGGTTGATTAACGCTTCCCTTGGAATTTGAATTTCTTGAGAAACGGGTTAGTAAAAATTTATAAATGCATAAATTTATCAAAATCACAACTAGACTAATACATATCACACAAATGAATCATTCAATCATCACATAATAGTCAAATGCACAAACTTCAGGATGTTTGTATTAATCATTTTCAAAACATGTTTTTAAGTGTATAAGGTCACATCATCCCTAAAGTGGGCCTCAAAGTCCTATAATTAGGAGCCCCATCATTTGCATCTTGAATATGGTAATTAATAAGAAAATCCAAACTTTCAAATATGGTATGCATGATAATCTCATAGCAATGAAAATAAAACTTGAACTTGATAAAATGAGGGAGGAATGTTTGAAAGAGATAATATTCCTGCATACAAAAAATCTACTTCCTTGAGAAGAGGATACACACAACAATATTGTGGAGCTATAGGAAACCATTCATTCATTTCTTGAAGATCCACATCATCATGGGTTCAAATCAAAACCAAGGAGCTACTTCATTCCAAAAATGGAATGATAATTTTTTATGTTAATTATCCAATATAAAAAACATTCCAAATGGTTTTCTTTGATCTACATCAAGTTCCAACTTTACAAAAGGTAATTATTTCATCCTTGAATTTAGAACCTAGTATTTTTGTTTGCAACAAATGGATTTGTGATTGTTAAAAGGACTTTATTGTCTCTTTCTTTGTTTGTATTGATGAATTGGTACTACATTATTAGGATATCAACAAAAACACTTTCTTTATCCAATTGATAAATTTCAGGTAAAGATTTCTAGTAATAAAGAACATTCAACACTTTCAAAAGTTGAGTTTTAGAGTGAAGAACATTCAGGAGGGTAAATTTTGGATATCTTTAAGGGAACCTTAAAGGAGAGAATTCAACATAAGGATAATATTTTAAATCCTAAAGCATTGGATAACGTTTTTAGTATGGTGGGATAATTTGAAGGTAAAAATGTGTCTATTATAAGGGTTGCCTCTAGCACCTATAGAGATGGAAATGTTCCCACAACTAAACTCACTTAACCTACAAGGTTGATTCCTTAGAAATTTTATGAAAAATGAGTAATGTGGCTATGTTTAAATTATGATAGACAATATAGTAAAAGCGGATAAGTATAGTGAGAATAAATTATTCTACAAAAATTTTGAAGAGAAAAAAGAATAATAGTTGGAACTGTTACACATTATTTTCGTCATCCCTATGATCGTTAATGATGTAAACCTATCTATTGCCTTTAGAGGGGTCACAGTGGCCTGAGTTCTTGAAGAGAGAAGGAAGAAGAACTT
>JZKD02S1739911.1:716129-742113 GCA_000966675.3 Picea glauca
CATGTTTAAATGGATATTATAGCATGGAATATAAGAGGCCTAAACAACCCATGAAAGCAACAAATCATTAAAAATAGACTTAGGAAGGAACAACCAGACCTCTGTTGCATTCAAGAGACAAAATGCATTGTAGAAAAAATGTAAAAAATGAGCGAAAAAAAATGGAGCAAGTACAAGATGCAAGTTGTTGAAGGACATAAGATGATAGGAGGTATTCTCACCTTGTGGAATCCACAAGTGATGAACCTTATAGCAGCCGAAGCTACCAGGCACACACTTTTAGTTAACATGCAAATCATTGGTAATATAGAGATGGTTTTGTGCACTAACATGTATGGACTCCAGATGTTAGAGGAAAATAGAAGAATTCTTATAGAATTAGAAGACCTAAAAGCCCGATCCAACAACCTCCACTGGATCCTGGCAAGGGACTTCAAATTCATCACATCACTTGTGGAGAAAAAAGGAGTCACCGGGAGATTGGATAGAGATGCAAAAGAATTCTCAATGTTCATAGACACAACATAGATGGTGGACATCAGAACTAATAATGGATAGTTCACCTAGAACAATAAATGGATAAACCAACATCAGGTCGCGACAAGACTAGACATATTCTTGGTTTCAAAGTCCATGATTATGTAGGGGTTAACCGTAGACTGTAGCATCCTTCCCTGGGGGGGTTCTAATCACTAGCTAGTCCAACTGGAAGAAAAATTCCCAACCTCCCCAAAGAATAGACCCTTCAGATTTTAGGAATTCTGGATAGAACACCCCACCTTTAAGGGAAACATCAACCAGTGGTGGTGGGAAGAACAACCAAAGCAAGGGACAAAGATGTTCAAGCTTTATAAAAAAAATAAATTGCAAACAATATAAGCTCCAGGAGTGGAACAAGGAAATCTTTGGGAACATAAACCAAGAGAAGAAAAATATTGAAGACAAAATGAGAAAATTCCAGGGAGTATGCATGGCAGAGGGCTATACAGAGGATCGAAAAAAGGAAGAGACCAAAATGACCTAGGAATGGGAGGCAAGATGCCAACAATAATAAATTCTATGGTGCCAAAAGACTTGAATCAGATGGCTAAATGAAGGAGAGAGGAACACTGAGTTTTTTCATAGAAAAACCATTTCCATAAGAGCCCACAAAAAAATCTTAAAAATTAAGGATCATGATGGGATCGAAAGAGAATACCACAAGGAGATTGAAAATACTCTGGTAAGTCACTTCCATGGGATAGCCCAGGAACCCAAAAAAGACCAAATGGAGGCCATCCAAAGGATAACTCAACACATCCCCTATCTAGTCACAAAGGAAAAAAATAACAATCTAAACAAACCCATTGCTCAGCTGGAAATTGATTAAGTGATCCAGAAGATGCCCAACGGTTAATCCCCAAGTCCATATGGTTTCATAGTGGAATTATTCAAAGCCTATTGGGAAGTGGTCAAACATGATGTTTATAGGGTGGCAGAGGACTCTATATGGTCATCATCCATCGTAAAAGCGCTAAATTCCACAATGATTACTCTAATTCCCAAAGAAAATGAAGCAAGGACAACTGACCAGTACAGACCTATAGCTTTATGCAATGTGGTTTACAATATAATTTCCAAATTCATAGCCAATAGATTGAAACCCCTCCTAACCACACTAATTTCACAAGAACAAGTAGGCTTCGTGGAAGGAAGAAAAATCATGGACAACATCATCCATGCCCATGAACTAATCCACACCCTGAAAATCCATAGGAGAGGGGGGATGATAATACAACTTGACCTAGAAAACACCTATGAAAAAATTAGATGGAACTACATGGTCAAGACTCTGGAGGCTTTTGGTTTCACCCAACATTGAATCAGCTAGATTGCCAGGCTAGTCTCAACAACAAGCTACTCGCTCCTAATAAATGGATCCCTGACCAAAACATTCTGGCCTACAAGAGGCATTAGACAAGGAGACCTGCTTCCCCCCTTCTTGTTCATTTTGATGATGGAAGGTCTCAGCCAAAGCATAAAAAGTGCAACAACATTAGGAGAAATAACAAGCATGAAACCTTTTGAAAATTGTCCGACTTCCACACACCAACATTTCGTGCATGACACATTACTGTGTGACACACCCATGGTCAAGGAAGAAAAAAACTATAAAAGAATATTAGAAGAGTTTGGGGAAGCCTCAAGTGATGAGATCAATCACTCAAAATATATGATCTATTTCTTCAACACCAACCCTGTAATCCAAAGAAACCAAGAAAATATTTTTGGATTTGAGTGAAAAACACTCCCAACCAAGTACTTGGGCATCCCCCTGACATACAGGGCATACAAAATGGAAACATGGGAACGAGTGATCAACAAGGTACAAGAGAGGGTGAAAAATTGGACGTACAGATCCCTCAACATAGTGGGGAGACTCATTTTGACCAAGACGATTCTCCCAACAATTCCAACCTATATGATGTCCATATTTCCCACCCACAAAGGGATATTACAAAAAATAAGAAACATCTAAAGAGAATTCCTATGGAGAGGAGAGGAAACAAAGAAGAAATGGGATCTGGTGGCCTGGGAGAATGTCTGTAAACCAAAAAGCAAAGGAGGCCTGGGGCTACATGACCCACAAGTAACCAACGGAGCCTACGAGGAGAAACTCTGGTGGTGATGGTTCAAAGAAACTTCTACGCCATGGGTAAACCTATGGAATGACAACTATGCCTTGGACAAAAAAAACTAGGAACGAATCTACTTTAGGGGCAACAGGGATGGATGAACCATCAAGAATCTAGCTTGATGCAACAAAACATGGATCTAGACACACATCTATTGGGAAGTAAGGAATAGAAAAACAACCAGATTCTTGGAGGATGCATGGCAACAGGAACCCAGAAAGGAAAATTCGGATAGGGAGGAACTCCAATAGGACATGATCGTATAACGAAAAACCAAAGTCTACCATTACTGGAAACAAGAAACAGAGTGCAATATATGGAGAATCTGGGACGATCTCAGCTCACAAAATACAGACCGAACTACAACAATCATGAAAGAGGTGGAGGAACTGAGGAAAAGAAAACTAGCAGTCTCAGAAGAAGAGGACCAACTTAGATGGGGCCAAAAAAATGGTAGGGAATTCAAATTGAAATAATCTCAGCATTACATCGTGGAACAGGACCAAGAAGATCCAACGCAATAATGAGATAAGATTTGGAACAATCCCCAATGGCCAAAATTAAAAAATTTCAAATGTTTAGTACTTCACAACCGAATTCTAACTTGGGAAAAATTAATGAAAAGGGGATTCAGTGGCCTTTCATGATTACACATCTGTCAAGATAAGGAAGAAACAATGAATCATCTCCTTGATGAATGTAACTATATAGAATGGATCTAGGACTAGGTGTCAGTTATGTTTTGAGAGTCCAATAGGATCTGTGGTAACATATGTGCAACTATTAATACCTGGAATGAGAATTACAGTGAAAATGAAGAGGTGAACCTCTGTTGGAATATCATTCTGGGGATGATCATATGTGAAATATGGAAAGAAAGAAACCAACACATCTTCCAGAATGAGATTCATCCTGAAGGGAAACTCAAGGAAACAATAATCTCTCAAATAAGAGAAACAGTGGAGAGCCACAACTCCTGATGATAAGAGTGCAACTCATAAGCCAGGACTCTCGAGTCCCAGAATATTTCCACTTAAAATATGGGCACAACCGCACTCACAAAATGCGGCTACCGCAACTCCAAATAGGTTAGCGCAGCTGGAACCCCCCTCCAGCAGGGTCCCTCAAGTTGAATTTCGATAGGGAAACAAAAGGAAACCCAGGTATGACAAGCATGGGAGGGGTAATCAGGGATAAGGATGGAAACATAATCTGGCTATACGCGAGGAGTATGGGAAACTTAACCAACAACACAATGGAGTTTGGAGCCCTGGAGATCGGCCTTGAGATTCTAAGAAGTGAAAGGATGACAAATACCATCGTGGAAGGTGAATCAAAATTAGTTATAAACACAGTGAAGAGACTCCAAAATGGCACCAGATTGGGCAAGATTCAGAGGCACTGGCGCTTGGCACACTCCCTTCAAAAAATCCAAGAGTATCTACAAATGATGAACACAGTTGAGTTGTGTTGGGTATGCAAGTCAGTGAATGGACTAGTGGACATAATCTCTAATGAATGGGTTATAAATTAAGGACCAGAGCTAGAAAATACCCGGAGTAACATCCCAAACGAGTAGTTCAGAACAAATTGCATCCAACTAGTAACAAAGGACCATGACAATAGCCAAAGTATGAAAGGACACATCAAGGAAGGAGGCACAAGGCCAATTGGAGGGCATGAAGGATCTAGGCAGAATCAGACTTCCCAACACTCATCTAGAAGTTACAATGCATACTCAAAACACACAACAGACGGGGGTACGAAACCAAGGTCCTGTCAATAGGAAGAAGTACATAGGTAGAACGTGGGAATGTTTAGACGATGTTTAGTAGGTTGCAAATGATGATGGGAAAAAGATGATGCCATGGAGCAGTGTGGATACACCTTACCCAAGCAAATATTTGAGGAGTAGCATAGTTGGTGGTACAATAAACAAGGGAAATGACTTGCGCAGGGTTTACGACTAGGCCATCATGATCACACATACCAAGATAGGGAAAAAGGAAGGGAAGGCTTTTCTATATGGGCATAACATGATTTCTAGGATGAGCCCACATCTAGGGAAATACCATAAGAGAAGAGGCACCAAGAATAGATACAGACAATAAAATCACAACTGTAGGATCTACCACAAAAACAAGGGTTGTGTAGATAGGAACAAGAGGAGAAACCAAGGAAAAAAATACAACAAACCAGTCGGGATGGTATGTATGAAGAGAACACACAACAAGAGAAGCCCCCAGGGGAAAGAACCTCTGAAAATCCCTCAAAGGATTACAGGGATGGAGCAAGCGGCCAAAGATGCCAATAATACCTTTCATACGCTGGTAGAACCAAAAGGAAAAGAAACCATCACTAGATGGGAGAAAGAAATCAATGCTAAATGAAAGGGTAAATCTTGGGAGGAACTGATTCAAGAAGTGGATTGGATCATGGACCTAGGGGCTACACAACCCAGAGAAACCCTCTACCTTCAAAATGGTGGAGATGGCATGGTGAACAAAGATGTTAATAGGAAAGGTGGGAACTAAAAGGAAATATGTCAGTTGGAAGGATAACAAGAACCACAAAAAACTACTAAAAAAGATCCCGAGTCACCTCAACAACCTGGAATCCAGTACAAAATGACTAGCTGAGGACCAGAGGGACCAAAATAAGAAGATGGAGTGAGTGGTAGCCTAATTCCACCTATACGTATGATATGTCCATCACATGGACATCACGCTAGTGGATAGGAATGGAGCACCAACTCATATCAGAAAGGCTCGTACGGTGGTCCAGAAGGAAGAGAACAAGGACAGGGAGGATGAAGGAAAGAAACACATTATCATCCTAGTCTAGCACCTATTCAACCAATGGTCAAGTCTTGTTTCTCAACAAAGGGTCAACCTCAATTTATGTGTTGTTTTTTTTTGTTTCTTTTTACATATATGAATTTGTTTGGTTTTTCAAAACTAGATATGGTAGGACTTGGCCAGTTTCCCAAGGTGGCGGTCCAGTCATACCCCTCTGCTATCCCAAAAAATGAAACTCTGGAACCCCTAGTTTGGTTTCCCTTTGGGCAGACCAGGAAGTCCCACCTTTTGTATCATAATCTCTTTTAGTAATACATGAACCTATACTGACAAAAAAAAAAAAATCATATAGAAAAAGGTGAAACATAATGTGGCGGAATTTTCGCTTTTAAGGAAATAAGAATGCAATGAGGGGTTACATCGTGTTATTTCTATTTTACATGAGTGGAATAATGAAGGATAGAATGGAAATAAGATTAGAAGGACTTGAAGGTCACTAAGAAAGTACAAGAGGACACTAGTGTATCAAATAAAATATATTTGTGTGGAATAACGATTCACTTTGGTATCACGATTGCCTTTATTTACATATGAATTCTAAAATCAACTAGAATTGTTATTTTAGAATTGCCCACTTTTCTTATAGGACAACATTCAAGGTTTCTAAAAACTTATCACGCGATGGAGAATGGCCTTTTTTAGGAAGGTATTAAAAGCTGATATTCAAAATATGTGGTTGAAATTTTATTTCACCAACAAAACAAATGAGAGACAATTAAGGCCCTAGGTCTTCTATAATTTTTAGCCATGCAAATTAGCATTGCGAAGAGGTATTAATGGATTTTATCATAGTTCTATACAATTTTGAAGGAAATTTTGTCGTCATGGTGGTGGTGGACCTACTCACAAGGTATGGCCATTTTCTCTCTCTCTCTCTCTCTCTCTCTCTCTCTCTCTCTCTCTCTCTCATAATTTTAGAGAAAGCACAATAGTTAAAGTGTTCATGGAAATAATTTAGAAGATACATGGAAACCCCCTTGGCAATTTTTGGACTAAATCATTTTCTTGATTGGGTACCTTAATGGTTCTTTGTTACTTATGTGTATTAAAAAGATTTAATTAGTGGTTTTTTTTACTAAGTAATACATAAAATGTTAAAAACTAAAAAGATTAAGAAAGTGTATCATTCCCTATCATATCTTATGCTAAAGAGAGAAAACTAGATAATATGAATTCACATATGAAAATAATAAGACATTTTTCAATATGATTTTATAGAATATACATAATAAAAATTGTTATTTTGATGTTTCAAATATATATCTAGGTCCATAGCGAAGACAACAATTCATAACGATGGATCTAGTTCTAGATTTGAGACATTGACATAACAATGGATATTGCGTCTCTTCTAGAAAATTGTATTGCAAATTGTTCCTAACACATATATATCAAAGAAAAGAGAATGAGCCATTATAAATAATTTGAGGAATTTAATTAGAAGTGGATACAAGAGGCTCACAATAACACCTTAATATAATTGTAAGAGATGAGCTCTAAAGTTACCTCAAGAGAGGGTCATTCACCTTGTTATATGGTTCACTCCAAGATCTTAGTGGTAGAATAAGAATCCCACAATTGCAGAAAGATCTACAACAAGGGTTATTTGTTCCTTCTAGAGATATTTTGGAAGCATAACCTTTCAATGTGTGGATATTATGATGAATGACACCAATAGATTTATTTATAGTATAATAGGTGGACCATTTCTAGATCTACCTTCAATGTCAATGATCCTACTGCATTAATGAATTAGTGATATGTAGACAAGTACTAAAGACTAGATCAAAGCATGTTTTTGTAAATGACATGTTAGTAATGTCCACTTTAGGCCACAATGTTTCTTTGCAAGGTGCAGATCATTAATGAGTTGGAAATAATAAATATTTTCTATTTTACAGAAAGAGTGTGGATTTTTAAGGAATAAGTGCACACACCGGATCTAGAAAACAAGGAAAATGCTACATACTAGTTTTTTTGTAAAATTTGGATGTTTGAATTGACTCAAGAGGTAAAATTGAGGTCATATGAGGACGTAAATAGTCGAAATGAAGCTTAAACACTATGAATACAATATGCAATGTTGAAATTTCTCATGACAAAGTACATGAGAAAAATTAAGATGATAATAGGTAATTCAATTACCTCGTAGATTATATACAATCCTCAATCCGGTGGTCAAAATGAGGTTGTGAATAAATATTTGGAATGTTTTATCCATTACTCTACATTTGATAAACAAACAAAATGGTTAAGTGGTTACCATTGTGATAATAGTTTTGCAACACCTCCTTGAATACTTCATAAAAAAATTCTATGTTTATTGCACTTTAAGGGAATCATCCTCCATCCAAATATCACCCTTGAAAGGGAAATATAATTTTCAAAAGGTGGATGATCACATAGAGTGCCAATGAAATGATCTCCAACTATTGAATGAAAACTTAGCTATAGAACAAAACTTGGATGAAACAAAAATCATATCAACATCACATTGACATGAGTTTTAAAGTGTGGTATTGCATATTTGTAAGAATGCAACGATACACATAGATGTCCATATAGTAGAAAAATAAAGACTATGAAGTGGTAAAGAAGTAATATGGTCCCTATAAGGTACTATAGAGGATTGGTCGGATGTCTTTAAAATTGATGTTTCCTCAATCTTCATGTGTACATCCATTTTTCCATGTTTCTTGCCTAAATAAGGTAATAGGTGACAAGATACCAATTTAGAATATCTTTTGAAATCATGATGAAGTGGGAAATACCATACTAGAACCTAAAATAGTCATTGAAATAAGGATCAAGAAACTACAAAGTATGTCACCAAGTGGAATCTTTTTCTAGTAGTAGAAGTGACATGGAAAGATGAGTTCTTCATATAGAAGAATATGCAGCTAGTCAAGTGTTGAGGGAAACACATGTTTGAAGGGAAAGTCATGCTAATCCAAAGGTCATGGAAAATTGTGTTTCTATTCAGTAGGTTTGAAAAGATGCTTTCATTTGTCAATGCAACATGGATGTGTGGTCATTATTCTTTGAAAGAATGCACGTCTTCTTGAGGAACACACATTTGTTCTTATTCAAATAGAATCACCCCCCATTGAAGCTCCATGCAAGATAATCCATAGAGGATTATACTATTTATAGAAAATGATTCACACACAATAAAAATGCATGTGTATGTTTCTTATCGCATAAGCATTATGAACATGTTGATGTTCCTTTCTATAAAAACATATTAAAAAAATATCCCTAACACATGGATTTTAGGCCTTAGTTTCTTTTTCTTGGGATCAATTGCCAAGAAAAATGACAAAAAAACCACAACATAGACCCTCTCTAGGGGGTGTTTGGCATCAAGGTTGAATATGTATGCTAGTGGGATATTTTTCACACTAAGGATGGGTGACAAAGAATTGAACATGGTTTATGAAGGAAACAAGTGCCTTGGGATTTACTGAATACTCTCAGACTCAAGAGCATTGAATGAGTCCTAGTACCCAACATATGAGTCCTTTATAAATACCCTTGAGTGGTATATGGGTGTCATAGGTAGGTTTTGTTCACTGGAAATGGATTTGGACCATGCCACATTGTAAAGGGGTTAAAAAACTGCCTTAAACTCTAGCTGAACTTTCTCAATCTCAAGAGACATGAATAAAACCTATGTATGTTGATATTAGTTCTCACTAGGGGGTATTTACTAAAAGATTTTAATATGGTTTATGGAAATATGTTTAATTCACCATGGATGGATCTGAATCCCTTGACCATAATTGTGGTATGGAAAAAAAGAACTCAAGTCCTTTTCATTAGTTCGGGGAGGGAAACGACATCCTTAATCACTAAACATATATTCTCTAGATCACAAAATGAACATGTCCTCAAAACATGACATGGGAGGATGTATGGTTTGTGAGACCTTGACCATTATCAAATACTTGAAAACTAGTGTCTTAGGATATTATTGAAGCTTGAAAATATCAAGACCCTTGAAAAAGTAATGAAACAAGTTTCAAAGCATAAACATGATTAGGGAGGGAACAACGACCTTAATCGCTATTGAACCCTATCAATACTGGTCACTATGAACAACACTTGGAAACCATAACATGATACCCCTTTAGGATGTTGCTAACATATGAGTTGAATATAAGTTTTTTATCAATTCGTTGACATCATGGATGAGTTTCAAGTCTCTAACCATAGTCAAGGGATGTAAATGAGATACTTTGGTGATAAAATTTCTTCTCAGGATTAAGAGATATCGATGATTCCTTGGAACTCTAATTTTACCTATGTTAGTTAAAAATCACCTCCAAGGACGCTATAAGCACCACCAAAAGGTTATTTGTGCATGAAGAATGTGTCTAGATGTCTATACAAGTTCATACAAGTAGAATAATAGGTCATGAACCCTAAATGATTCTTGAATGGTTCAATTTCCATCAACAATTCTTACTAAGTATGAACGTTCTATGAATATAATCTTGAGTGAAACCTCAAACTCCCACATGAGACCCTTATACAATGTCTCTATCCTACTACAAGGATATAGGTACTATGATTAAACCATAACACATGAATTGAATGAGAATTGGTCTTGGGCCCACACCACAAATTCTCTAGGCCATAGTCAAGGTTATTTAACATTCAAGTGTGATACAAAATCCGAGAATATATTTTTTCACTAGAAATGATATTCAATGTCTAAACATTTCCACAGGGGAAGAAAGGGGCTTAATTCCTAAATTAAGGTCTTCTAGATCTCTATAACTAGGGTTCTAGGTGGAAAACACTTGGGACATAGGACCTAAAAACTACTTATCATGTGCTCGGTCGCCATGAAAAACATTTGAAAAACAACAACACAAACCCTCCCTAAGGTGTTTTTGGGAGCACGCTTGGATATATATTCCATTAGGATATTTTACCCACTAAGGAAGGGTTATACGTCCTTAAACATGGTTGACAATGGGAAATAATTTCCTTGGGATATTGTTCATACCAACACATAAATATGTTAAATGTATTCATTACATGTTTGATACACAAAACATTTTAGGGGCTATATATCTCCCATGGTCCATTTCTCCATTTTTTTCCCAAAAACATATACTGTAATTCCATTTTTTTTCTAAAAATGGTTCACCTAAATTTTTTAGAAATTGTTTTTTTTTTACTTGAGAAATAGCCCAAATTTTATAGAAACTATACAAAATCCTTAGAAATTTGATTTTTTTTCCAAAAATATCTCCAAACATTTTATATTTTTCATATTAATAAGTAATAAGATTTGTCAAGGTTTCTACAATTTGAGATACATTTCAATCCTTGAAATTATCTCTAGTCTGATAATGGGATACATGTGTCTTGCCGAGGTTTTGTTCCCTAGAAATGGGTATAGATCTTACCACATTGTCAAGGGGACACATAATTCTCTTAAACCGTAATTCAACCTTCTTCAGTTCAATCAACATGAGAAAACATGAGAAAACCTAACCTCTCTTCTTTAATAATCACCTCCAAGACTACTACAGGCACCATCATTAGGTTATTTTTGCACCAAGAATGTATTTATAGGTATATCCATAATCACATGAGGATAATAATAGACCTTATTCCTTAAATTATACTTGTTTTTTTCAACCACCATGAACAATTCCTATTAACCATAAAGATTCTACAAGTATAGTGCTAAGTGCATCTTTGAACGATCACATGAAACACATGTATGGTATATTTTTCCTAGTAAGGGGACATGGGAGAAATTATTAAACAACAACACATGCCCAAAATGAAAATTTGTCTTCATCCCATGAAATGAATCATTCTCTAAGTTGTGGTCAAGATTATTTACCATTTGAGTAAGACACAAAATCCATGAATAGGCATTTTGTACTGGAAATGATATTTGAGGTCTAAACATGGTCAATGACTAGAATAAGGGGCTTATGCCCTAAATGAAGGTCTTATAGATATGTAACGATATGGATAGTGAATGAAAACACTTGGGCCTTAGGCACTTGATGTCACTTCTCATGTCCAATCATGATGAACAACACCTACAACCACAACATTAACCCTCTCTAGTGGGTGTTTGGCATCAAGTTTGGATATGGATGTTGTTAGGAGTTTTATCACACCAAGAATGAGTGATGGGGCCTTGAAAATGGTTGATCATGGAAAACATGTTCCTTGGTATATTTTTGAACCTTCTCATTCTTAAGAGACTTGAATGAGTTATCATATCAACACATGAGTCCTATAAGTGGGATATGGGATATAACTACCATTAATTGGTTGTTTTCATGAGTGATGGGTCTAAGGGCCTAGGCCATGATAAAAATTGAACCTTTAAAGCCCCAAGTATTATGAACATGCCTCCAACCATGACACGTGCCCTTTTTATGGGGCATTTTTCCCTCGAGTGCTCTTCTAGGCACCATTAAGAAATTTTGAAAAAAATGGATACGACTAATAGGACTATTCCTAGGAGAAGAAAATGGGTTCTAATGTAAACCTTTCCTTATGAAGAATATATATTGATGTTAAAGGTGATGGAGATTTTCAAAATATGTGAGTATTTGTAATAATAATGATGGAGTGTTTTTAACATGCATCCATTCTTATAAACTCAAAAAAATGTTGTATCACTGCCACTTAAATTCCTTTATATTTTGGATGAGTTGCTTTCTTTGGTTTTATCATTAGAATGATAGACCTCGTGTTTTGGGTAGCCTAAACAAAAAAACATACATTTTCCTAGATCCTTGTCCTTCTCTCCATTTTCAACCACGATTTTAAATATGATCAACATAATTGTTGAACTGGCGTTGTAAAAACTTAGAGATATCTATGTGCATATTTTTAATATATGTTTTCTAAAGAAGAAAATATTGCTTTGTATTTTTTATTCATTTTTATTTGTACATACATGAAATTCTAAAATACATAGGTTTTTTGTTTTTGACAAAAATGTTCACTCCCTAGCTCATATGGAAAAAAAATTGAGTGGCACACACATACAAATGGATACCTACACATGCACAGACACACAAAAAAGATCGATTATGTTTTTTTTTTTTTATAAGTAAGAAATTTTATAAAGAACCTTCAAAAATCAAAGTTACAAAATTTGCATAGTGTCGTGCTATAATAACTGAACTTCCGTAGAGGGAAACCGGTTTAGCCAGCTGGTATTATAAGCAAAGTAGCGAGCAATCCTTCAGTCATTGTAAGCATAGTTCATACATAGGAAAATAGAAACAAGAAGCAAAAATCTATCCGAGTGGTATAGAGGTCAGACATGACATGTGGATAGAGGTCAAACACCTGGGTTGTAGTTTTTCCTTCCCAATGGAGAGATGACCAGAGTTGTTGGGTCCCAGGGCTCCTCTTCGACAATTGTCCCCCTCCATTCCATCTACTCCTGCATGGTTGCATCCTCATCACCGCTTTCCTTTTCTTCGCTAGGCTGGGTGCTTCCCATTTCCCTGGGCGCATGCATGCCCGATCCTGATCCAACGTGCTCATTGAGTGATTCTTCTGCAAAGGGCGTGTACTCCGCATCCATGGACACGTGCATGGTCGAACCTAAGTCTCTGTCTCCTATGGGAAGCCCCCCACCCCCTCAGTCACCCTCCTAAAAGTACTCTGCTTGAGTGTACTCTATTGTCCCAACTGCAACTGGTGAGGAGTGGAAGGTCCCCTGGAAAGAGGAGAGGATCTAGAGGAGCGTAATATTCTTGTCGTCCAGTATCTCCAGTCGAAACTAGAGGTCGTCTAGTCCCTGTCGAAGTTCGAAGACCAGAACGTGGAGAATGGTGAGGCTATCCTGCAGTTGCGAATCTTGGATGGAGTCTAAAAAGGAATGTGGCTCCGATTGGGTTTCCGAGAAAAAGGGTGTTGCACCCAAGGATGGGTGAGTGAAGAAATTCTTTGGTAGGCCTGGTGCACTAGCTGGTGAGTTCAGTGGGACTACGAGAGGCAACACTGAAGAAGAAGCCAAGTCAGAGATGGGTCTTGGGTGAAAACCCAATGAACTATCAGAGAGAGATATCCCTTCGAGCCAGGAATCTAGAGGGGAGGAGGGGGAACTTGGGAAATGCTCAAGTTGAGACTGCGAGGAGTGCGAGGGGGATGAACTAGGGGAAGAGCCCGAGGAAAGTGCAGGCACCAAAGAGAGGACCAGTGGAGGTTGAAGTGGTTGCTAGGACAAGCCACACCTTGGCTTACCTCTTTTCCTTGGCATTCTAATGGCATTGGGGAAGAAGGGAAGCACAGGGGAAGGGCCCAGGCAGACAAGGAGGAGTTGGATATGAAGCTAGTTGCAGGGGCGTGTAGAAAAGGAGGGAGGATGGAATAAGGCATGACTTCGCAGTTGAAGAAGGAGGCGAAGTCACATGCCTAGAGTAATGGCGAGGTCATTAAGTTGAGCCATGGAGGGGACACCATAGCAGGCCAAATGCACCAAGAGTAATGGTGCCTAGATAAAAGCAAGTGGGGTTTAAATGCATGAGGGTGGCGGTGGGGTGTGCCATGCTTCAATCACATGGACCTCGCCATGTTGGCCATTTCATGCCACCTCTGAGTTCCATGCGTTCCACACTATCACCCCATCTGGGGGAAGATCGATTATGTTAAGACTCTCAAAGGAATTTCATTATTTCATGTCTTCATTGAATTTACTAATTAAAAAAAATAAGCTTAAAATTAAAAAATATTGAGAAATTGTGCCACACAAGAACTAATTGTTATCTACAATGTTATACTTTGGTTCAGTAAATTCTATCATTTTGATGCTAAGCCAACGTCTTAGCAAAAGCATATGCATTATATTTTCTAGAAAAGATAACATGTCAATGTTAAAATAAAGTGTTTTTTTAGTTATGTAAATCTTCCATGAACATAAATTATATATTCAGAAATATAATTTGTTTTCCTACATTTCATCTTTTGTACTACATATTATAATAAGTTGTGCATCTACAACGAATAATTCATTCTAGTCAAGTGACTCTTGTTTTTCCATATTTTCATTGTAACTAATGTGTCATTATAGGAAAGCATTACCTTGCATCAACACTATTGATAGTAGGCAATTGTAGCCTTTGTTTCCCTCATATAAACCAAAAAAACTAGATTCAACAATCATTGATTATTTTCTACATTTGATATATTGTTATTTTCCACATTTAATATATTGTAAAAGGAGATTCTCCTATCAAAAATACTTCTAATTTATTTATTATCTATATCTCTCAAGGCATCTAATTACTTTTTCTTTTTTAATGCAATTTAGAATGTTTTATAATAATATTTTGTTACCCTTGAAAACACATTCTATTATTATAAAAATATTATTTAAATTATTAATAGTTTTTTTAAAAAAAATTAACCTTTTCAATTTAACATTTGTTAATTATATTTATATATATTAACTAATTATTAATTTATTTAACAAAATCACGGATTTGGTTTGGACAATTTATACACCTACCATATTGAATAATCTCTTAAATAAATATATGATGTACAAAGTATCAAACTTTTACCAAATCTAAAAAAATGTCTAAAAAACTTAAATCACATTCTTATGTCACTTATTAATAATATTGAAACATATCTCCTTATCAAAAATCTTATATAAATATCACATAGAATTTAGTTAGTGTTTTTTATTTTATTTTCTTAATTCCAATTCAGTTAGTCACTAAATTACTAATGATAACCCTGAATTTTTTTCCTCCGCATATTAATTGAATTGAAAGAATATCATGGACTTTCCTCCACATAATAATTGAATTGAATCTATAAGGAATATCGTGTTTTAAATTTTTTAAGATAGAATTCGCGCATGTAAGATTCCTGTTAATTCACATCATCACATTATAATTTTGAAAGTTACATAGTTAATTTAAATAGCTTAAAGGGTCATTTGAAATAAGGCCGTTTTCATAAGGAATATGTTTGTAGGTATTCTTAATTTAGATTTAAAACAAAATGTTCTTTTTTAGGTGTTAAGAAAAAATGTTATATAATTATTTTAAGTAGTTTTATATCAAGTGGCATTTGAGCTATGAATATTTTGAAAGTTGAAATTTATAATTTAAATTAAAAATATAGTTTTATTAATTTTAATGTATGATATTACGCGACTTTTTAAACTATTCCATTAACAATTTAAAGTGATAGTATGGAACTCTAGACAAATCGTAAACCCCAAACCGATTTATCATCAATGTTTGTAAATTTTGGTATTTTTAAAATCTAAATGCAAAAATGGTGAAATCAAAACTCTACACACATCCGCTTAGTGGAGGAAAACACTTGGTCCATAGGCCTTAAACACTACTTACATGCTGGATCGCCATGAACAACATTTAAAAAACCAAAACAAAAACCCTTTCTAAAGGTTGTTTGGGATCAAGGTTGGATATGGATTCTATTAGAATATTTTACACATTGAGAAGGGGTTGTAGGTCCTTGAACATGGTTGACAATGAGAAATAATTTCTTTGGGATATTGTTGAATCTTATAAAGCTAAAGAGATTTGAGAATGATTTTGTACCAACACATCAATCTTTTAAAGGGGTTTATTACATGTCTAATACATATAAGATTTTATGGGGTTATTTTTCCATGTTTTTTTCCAAAAAAAAAAATTCTAATTTTCATTTTTTCTAAAAATAATTCGCCTAAATTTTATAGAATAATTTTTTTACTTGAGAAATAGCCAAAATTTTATAGAAACTATATAGAATCCTTAGAAATTTAAATATTTTTACAAAAATATCGCCAACATTTTATAAATTGCATATTAAGAACTAGTAATATTCATCAAGGTTTCTACATTTTCAAATAAATTTCCATCCTTCAAATTATCTCTAGTATAAGAATGAGATATAAGTATTGTGCATATATTTTGTTCCCTATAAATGGATATAGAGCTTACCACATTGTCAAGGGGACAATCAATGTCCTTAATCCATAATTCAACCTTCTTGAGCTCAATCAACATGACAAAACCTTAAACATAGTGACATGAAACCCTTGCTAGGGGGGTCTTTCCCTACGAGTTGAATATGGGTAGGATTAATGTGTTTCAAGCATAGTGGATGGGTATCAAGGCCTTGATCATATTCATTCAAGGGAATAAACATTCTTATTCTCTTCTCATTGGTTTGGGGAGGGAAACATCATCCTTAAGCACTGATCATAACTTCTCTAGATCAAGTGTAATGAACATGTTCTCATATCACCACAGAAGAAAATGGATTATGTAAGGAGCCATGACCATCATGAAAGAGTAAAAAGTAACGTCTTGGGATCTTATTAAAGCTTCTTGAGATTAAGAGCCTTGAATAAGTACTTGAAAAGTGTCAAGCATAAACAATGTCAGATGGACACAATGGACTTAATAGCTATTGAACCATCTCAAACTAGATTATTATGAACAACACCTAGAAACCATTACATGATCCCTCTCCCAAAAGTCCTTGACATGATGGATGGGTCTTAAATATGCATCCATAGTCGATGAAGGGTAACAAGAGTCCCTATCCCTAAACATCACTTCTTAGGGCTAGCGAAGGGAAACAAGAGTCCTTGAACCTCCACACCTAACCTCTCTTCGTTAATAATCACCTCCAAGGCTACTATGGGCACCATCATTAGGTTAGTTGTGCACCGAGAATGTATATAGAGGTCTATCCAAGGTCACATGAGGAGAATAATAGAACTCGTTCCCTAAATTATGCTTGATAGGGTCAACCACAATGAACAATGCTTATTAACCATAAAGCTTCTACAAGTAAAGTGCTAAGTGCATCCTTGAATGATCACATGAGACACTTGTATGGTATATTTTTCCTACTAAGGGGACATGGGTGTAATGACTAAACCACAATACATGCCTTAAATGAAAATTTGTCTCATCCCACACAATGAATCATTTTCCAGGTTGTGGTCAAGATTCCTTACCATTTGAGTAAGATATGAAAGGCACAAGTAAGTTTTTTATAATGGAAATTATCTTTAAGGTCTACACATGGTCAATTCTCCAAAATAAGGGGCTTATGCCCTATGTGAAGTTCTTATAGAGGTCTAGCGCTATGGTTAGTGGAAGAAAATACTTAGGCCTTAGGCCTTTGATGTAACTTCTCATGTTCAATCATGATGAAAAACACCTACAACCATAACAAGAACCCTCTCTATGGGTTGTTTAGCATCAAGTTTGGATATGGATATTGCTAGGAGTTTTTTCACAGCACGGACCAATGGCAGGGCCTTGAATATAGTCGAGCTTGGAAAACAAGTTCCTTGGTATATTGTTGAAACTTCTCAAGATTAAGAGAGTCAAATGAGTTATCATATCAACACATGAGTCATGTAAGAGGTATATGGGATATGGCTACCATTAATTGGTACTTTGCATGAGTGATGGGTCCAATGACCTAAACCATGATAAAAAGGAACCTTTTAATCCCCAAGTATTATGAACAAGGCCTCCAACAATGACACATGCACTCTCTAGGGGCCTTTTTCCCCCAAGTGGTATTCTAGGAACCATTAAGAAGTTTTGCAAAAAGAGGATAAGACTAATAGGACTATTCCCATGAGAGAAAAATGGGTTTTGATTTAAAATTTTCTGTATGAAACATAGATGATGATGTTAAAGGTTATGGAGATTTTGAAAAGATGTGAATATATTTAATAAGAATGATGGAGTGTTTTTAACATGTGGCTATTCTTATAAACTCAAAACAAAGTCATATCACCACCTAGTTTCCTCTATATGTTGGATGAGTTGGTTTATTTGGTCTTAGATTTAGAATGATAAACCTCGTGTTTTGGGTAGCCTAAAAAAATATACACACATTTTCCTAGGTCCTTGTTCTTATCTCCATTTTCAACCATGCTTTTAAATATCATCCACATAATTATTTTTGACATGGTACAAACTTAGATATATTTGGATGCATATTTTTAATATATGTTTTCTAAAGAAGACAATTTTACTTTATATTTTTTATTCATTTTTATTTTTACATATATCAAATTCTAAAATACATACATTTTTTTGGCAGAATTTTTCATTGCCTTTCTCATATGGAAAACAAATTGAATGACACAATTACAAATAGATACCTACATAGGAACACACAAAAAAAAAATCCATTATGTTAAGACAATCAAAGGAATATAGTTATTTAATGTCTTCATTAAATTTAATAATTTAAAAAAAAAAAAACTTAACATTAAAAAACATGAGGAAATTGTGCCATTGCAATCTACAATCTTACATTTTGCTTCAAAAAATTCTATCAATGTTAAAATAAAGTGATTTTTAGTTATGAAAATCTTCTATGAACAAAAGTTATATATTCAAAAATATAATTTGCTTTCCTACATTTCATTTTTTGTACTGCATATTATATTAAGTTGTTCATTTAAATCTAATAATTCCTAGTAGTCAAGTGATCTTGTGTTTCTTTATTTTCATTGTAACAAATGTGTCATATCAGGGAAGCATTAACTTGCATAAACACTATTGGTGTATTAATATTGTCATATTTTATTTCATATATATATATATATATATATATATATATATATATATATATATATATATAAATAAAGGAAACTAGATTCAACAATTATTGATTATTTTCTACATTTGATATATTGCAAGAGGTTTTCCACTCAAAGATGCTTATAATTTATTCATTGTTTATGTCTCTCCTGAGTTACTAAAAAAAATTAAATGCAATTTAGAATGTTTTCTAAATAACATATTATTATTATAGAAATATTATTTAAATCATTAATGTAATTTTCATTTAAAAAAAATGAAATTAAAATTTTTACATTTGTTAATTATATTTATATTTATTAACCAATTATTAGTTTATTTAACAAAATCATATTCAATTAAGTTTAGTTTGAAAAATATTTCAATTTAACATTGTTAATTATATTTATATCTACTAACTAATTATTAGTTGATTTAACAAAATCATAATCAATTAAATTTAGTTTAGAAAATTTATACATCTAATATATTGCATAATCTCTTAAATAAATATATTATTTGAGAAGTATCAAACTTTTGAAAAACCTATAAAAACTTTTGAAAAACCTATAAAAAAATTAGGTTTAAAAAATTTAAATCACATTTTTATTTGACTTATTTATAATATTGAAACATATCTCCTTATCAAAAAATCTTACGTAAATATCACATAGAATTTAGTTAGGCCTATTTTTTAATTTTCTAAATTCCAAATCAGTTAGTGAGTAAATTACTAATGATCCAGTTCCTCTCACCATGAATTGTTTTAATATCATGTTTTAATTTTTAATTTTTAAAATATGCTTAATAATTGAATTGAAAGAATATCATGTTTTAAATTTTTTATGATGGACTTTCCTCCGCATAATAATTGAATTGAATCCCTTCGCATAATAATTGAATTGAATCCCTTTCCAGATATACGGAATATCGTATACGGAATATCGTGTTTTAATCTTTTATGATGGAATTCGTGCATGTAAGATTCCTTTTAATTCACATCATCACATTATAATTTTGAAAGTTACATAGTTAATTTAAATAGCTTAAAGGGTCATTTGAAATAAGGCCGTTTTCATAAGGAATATGATTGTAGGTATTCTTCATTTAGATTTAAAACAAAATGTTCCTTTTTTTTAGGTGTTAAGAAAAATGTTGTATAATTATTTTAAGTAGTTTTATATCAAGTTGCATTTGAGCTATGATTATTTTGAAAGTAGAAATTTATAATTTAAATTAAAAATATAGTTTTATTATTTTTAATGTTTGATACTACGCAACTTTTAATCTATTTCATTAAAAATTTAAGGGTGATAGCCTGGAACTCTAGACAAATCGTAAACACCAAACGGACTTATCATCAATGTTTGTAAATCTCGATATTTTAAAAATCTAAATGAAAAACACGTGAAATCAAAACTCTACAAACATCCGTTTAGGGTATCTTGTCTGTCTGTTAACGTTAATCTATGGTTAGTAGGATCACATCAATCCAAAGCCGAGGAACACGTGAATTGATTTATATAAAAGGGAAGAATAAATATATTAGAAGACGTGTATTAATTAAATAGGTTTTTTTTTTCAGCCTTGTCTCGTTGTCGATGACATAAAAGACAAATGATTAAGCATAAATCTGTCGGTGCTAATTCGAAGATGAACGATGACTTGTGCGAAAACGAAAGGGCCGGCGGGATCGGTAGAAACCCTAATCCGCAATTTGAAGTGAATGAACGAACCCTGAAATGATTAATAATAAACTGGCACAGCAGCAAAATAGCTGCTGGTGAAAGTCGAAATGCTAAGAAGATGAATCTAATCCTTAAAAGAATATATTAAATTTTATTGTGTATTAATAAATAAATTGTTGGTTTCCATTCATCTTCTTAGTCTTTTGGCGTTTAAATTTATATTAAAATTTAAAGTTATATTAAAGTTGTATTTAATTATATTAAAATTATATTTAATTATATTGAAATATAATTTAATTAATGTAAAATTAAATATACCGAAACCCTAATAACGTACACACCTGCAACTGGGAGGTAACCCTAATAACCTACTTGGGAGGTAACCCTAATAACCTACTCACCTGCTACGCATAAAATGAGGAAGTATGGTCGAATCTACTATTATGAAATAGAAAATAGAATTCGCTATGAAATAAATAGAAAACCTGATTAAACCTCATTTTAAGTAAGCATGGCATCAGTGAACAACATAGATTTTTTTTCAAAACGCTTTTCTCTTTAGCATCATGAATTTCGAAAAGCCATTCATATAACGTCAGAAGGAAGAAATGGTTAATCTAAAACAGGATGAAAGCGGAGAATGGAGAAAAGCAAATGAAGGAACTGAGTAATACGCCCACACAAAGCACTTCATATCCACGCACCCGCCCTGGTAAAAAAATGAATGACGGGGCACTGTAAAACACACAGAAGAAACGGCAAGGTAGATACTCACAGTTCATAATCTACGCGGCCGCCATACTCATCAGCCCATGAACAATAATTTTTGTTGTTATTTCTTAATCATTGAACGTGGCAATCTAGTGGTGATCAAGTAATTTTTTAATCTTCTTTAATAAATGTGAAAAAGTAATCATATAAAAGTAAGTCTTTATAAATGAGGGGAAGTTAATTTATCAAAATCTCATCCATTGATTAGAGAGGACCACAAAGAATATGCCCTAAGATTGAAATTTATCAACCCTAAGATTGAAATTTATGATTAAAAGGTGATTAATTGTACCCATTACCAATAAATGTAGACCTTTGGGCTTAAAAATATGTTGATGTTAATTTAAAGATAAACTCGGTAGAAACCCTAATCCGCCATTTTAACTGAATAAACGAACGCGCAAATGATTAATAATCAGAAATCTGTCGGTGTTAATTTAAACATGAACTCAAGGATGATCTGTGCCAAAACAAGAGGGGCGACGGGGTAGGTGGAATCCCTGATCCGAAATTTTAACTGAACGAACTAACGTTCAACGATCTAACTACGACACTCTGTGCAAATTGATGCTCATGTTTTTGCCTGTAGAATATTATATACATGTCAGTTTTTGCCTGTTTATAAGAGGAATTGAGGAATTGGGAAATGAGGTGCTCCATCCCAAGACAGAAAGCGTTTCAATATATAGATATATAGTGCACTACACAGGCTCAATCATCATCATCCAGTCGGAGACACAGCGAGAATAATGAAGTGCAAACGTGAAGCTCAAGGCCAAGGCGTCCCCTCAGCCAAGGTCAAATCAAAGCTACGAAAAGGTCTCTGGTCACCTGAAGAAGATGAGAGACTTGTCGCCTGTATCATGAAGAACGGCCTGCTGGGTTACTCCTGGACCTATGTCGCCAACCAAGCTGGTAATTCATTTATTAATTGACCACGAAATCCAACTCTGGTTTCATATCGGTCTTTTTGTCCAATGAATTCTTCATCGATAGGTAAACTATACTAATACAATTCGATGCTGATGCACCTATATAGGTCTGCAGAGATGCGGAAAGAGCTGTAGGCTGAGATGGATTAACTACTTACGTCCTGGCCTTAAACGAGGTGCATTTTCACCTCAAGAAGAGCGACTCATCATACACTTGCAATCCATTCTAGGAAACAGGTTTCTATCTGTTCGCTAACTTCTTTCTTTTCTTCTAATATGTTTCAGCGCATTCTATTCCTACTGGTCTGTCGATTAACATGAGAAATGAATAACCTGATTGACGATGCTACGCAGATGGGCTCAAATTGCAGCAAGCTTGCCGGGACGAACCGACAACGAAATCAAGAACCATTGGAACACTCTTATCAAGAAGAATAAGCTGAACCTGAAACAACGACTCTCCTTCTCCACCAATACGAAATATGAAATCCCGCCTGATCGCACCGATATCAATACAGTTACGCGCACGCCCATCATCGCCTTCAATGTGGTGCCTACTGAAGAAAATCGAAATCAAGTTTTATTTGATTGGGAATTTACCAACAATAACCCTTTTTCTCAGCTATGGGATTCCGCTAATTCGTATACCCAAGGGAGCTTCTCAACATCGCATGTTTTTACATCTCCAAGTCTGCAAGCGCCATGCCTCAATATGGGTGCAAAATCAGGGACATGCGATCAATTAATAATAGAGTCGCGCAGGACTGCATTACCAATTCATGAGGCGCCTGCCTCTACCGACTACTCTCTTGCTTCCACCGGCATCGCCATCCCTGCTGTCGCTGAAAGCGAGATCTTGAAAGAAAATGTCGAGAATGCAGGCCATATTAATGATAATCAACTCATGATCGACTATCCGTTGTTTACATCATCTTCTGGAATAAGTGAATGGAGCAGTAGCCATTCTTATTCAAATGCAACTGACTGCTCTCAGCTCTTCGAACCAGAAGCTTATACCAGTCATGATCATGAGTTGCTGGGAATTGGTATCCTGGAAGATGATGTCATCGACTATTCGTCGTTCACGTCATCTTCTGGAATAAGTGAATGGAGCGCTAGTCATTCCTACTTAAATGCAACTGATTGCTCTCAGCTCTTCGAGCCGGAAGCCTATACCAGTCATGATCAGGAGTTGTTGGGACTTGGTATCCTGGAAGCTTATGTGCCCCTGCATCGTGAGAAGACTATCCATCAGTCACGCGCGCCACTTAATTCAGTCTCCGGCTCCCAATTTTGTTCCCCAACAATTACATCGGACATCCCTACTTGGATTAATATGAATGGCCGTCAGGTGGACTGTAATCAGGTCGACAGAAGAATAGGGATAAGTGATCAAATGAGTTTGTCAAGAATTCCCCACCAAGAAGCGAACTCAAATCAAAATATTCCTACAATATTAGGAGGATTGTTATTAAGCAGATCATTAGGGTATGAATTAGGTGTAATATAATCTCGGTAAATGAAGATTATGAAATTTGCATGTTTTCTGTAATAATAATATTCTACTTTTAATTACGCCGAAAGGCTTATACCTATTGATAATGGGCACATTTAATAGGTTTTTAGTTCTTAATACTTTTTTTATGGACGAGATTAAATATGCCTAGAATATTCTTAGTCGTCACAATAAATGAATGGCTCTGATTTCATCCATTAACTTCCTAGCTGTTATAAAGACATCCGTTTATATGTTTACTTTTTTACATTTACCTAATCATGCTGGGAGCGTTTAGTTTCATTTTCATAGTGGCTGCTTTTCTACCTTTCGGTATTAATCAGCCACGTAATTGTGGCTGTGCTAGTTATACCCTAGTTAAGGTTAAAGAGGTAAACTTATAATTTGGGTGAACGAAGATTAACCGATTTGAATTAATTATACCCCAGTTAAGGTTAAAGAGGTAAACTTATAATTTGGGTGAATGAAGATTAACCGATTTGAATTTGAATGTATCAATGTATTTTATTTGTTGGGTGAATGAAGACTATCAGATTTGTATGTTTACAATTAAACTTATGATTTGGGTGAATGAAGATTATCAAATTTGAATTTGAATGTATAAATGTATTTTATTTGGGTGAATGAAGATTATCAAATTTGTATGTTTTTTCTAATAATAATAATACCCCACCTTGAAATATATGTTTACAATTAAACTTATGATTTGGGTGAATAAAGATTATCAAATTTTAATTTGAATATATAAATGTATTTTATTTGGGTGATTGAAGATTATCAAATTTATATGTTTTCTGTAATAATAATACTCCACTCTGAATTAGGTTAAATAGGTAAACTTATAATTTGGGTGAATGAAGATTATAAATTTGAATTTGAATGTATAAATGTATTTTATTTGGGTGAATGAAGATTATCAAATTTGTATGTTTTATTTAATAATAATAATACCTTAGGAGAATTGGGTTAAATAAGTAAACTTATAATTTGGGTGAATGAAGATTATCAGATTTATATGTTTTCTCTGATAATAATACTCCATCCTAAATTAAATTAAATAAATAAATTTAGAATTTAAGTGAATAAAAATTACCATTAAATTTGGATATATAAATATATTTTATCAAATTGAATTAAATGTATAAATAAATTTAACTTATTCACAATTTGAATATGTAATTTGATATTTACGCCGAAAGGCGTATACCTATTGACAATGGGCAGAATTAATCATCTTTTAATTATAAATTTCAATCTTAAGGTTGGCAATTGAAGATGCTTGCATATTCTTCCGCTCATTTATAAAGAGGTACGTTTATGTGATTACTTTTTACATTTACTAAATAAGATTAAAAATTTACTTGCTCACTACCAGATTGCCACGTTTAGTGATTAAGAAATAACAACATCAATTATTATTACTGGGCGGATGGATATGGCACGTGGGCATTTCAATTAACAGTGAAATTGGATGAGCGCAGTCATTTTTTTACCAAGACGATTGCTTATGGCCGCGTGGATTAAACCTCCCCTCAGCGTTTCAACTTCCCACCTCCCTTGACGCTTATGGCCGCGTGGATTCCCTTCATGTTTCAATTTCCCACCTGCGTTTATTAAAAGCGGCTAATAATGTAATTTATATAACATCAAGTAGCATATAATTTCCCCCTTCATACACAAAGCAATGTCTCGTATGATCATAATGACATATAATTTCCTCCTTCATACAATAAGAAATGTCACATAGAATTACARCAACCTATAATTTTTCATGCATAAAGCAATGTCACATAATCTACTAATAACCTAAATTTCCTTTTACATAAATAAGCAAATGTCACATATAACCTCCACTTTTACATACATAATGCATTATCACATATAACCGATAAAATTTCCATACATAACGCCGTGTCACACATAATCATAATTTTCCATACATAACGCCATGTCACCGATAA
>JZKD02S1739911.1:751345-767469 GCA_000966675.3 Picea glauca
ATGAAATGTAGGAAAGCAAATTATATTTTTGAATATATAACTTTTGTTCATAGAAGATTTTCATAACTAAAAATCACTTTATTTTAACATTGATAGAATTTTTTGAAGCAAAATGTAAGATTGTAGATTGCAATGGCACAATTTCCTCATGTTTTTTAATGTTAAGTTTTTTTTTTTTTAAATTATTAAATTTAATGAAGACATTAAATAACTATATTCCTTTGATTGTCTTAACATAATGGATTTTTTTTTTGTGTGTTCCTATGTAGGTATCTATTTGTAATTGTGTCATTCAATTTGTTTTCCATATGAGAAAGGCAATGAAAAATTCTGCCAAAAAAATGTATGTATTTTAGAATTTGATATATGTAAAAATAAAAATGAATAAAAAATATAAAGTAAAATTGTCTTCTTTAGAAAACATATATTAAAAATATGCATCCAAATATATCTAAGTTTGTACCATGTCAAAAATAATTATGTGGATGATATTTAAAAGCATGGTTGAAAATGGAGATAAGAACAAGGACCTAGGAAAATGTGTGTATATTTTTTTAGGCTACCCAAAACACGAGGTTTATCATTCTAAATCTAAGACCAAATAAACCAACTCATCCAACATATAGAGGAAACTAGGTGGTGATATGACTTTGTTTTGAGTTTATAAGAATAGCCACATGTTAAAAACACTCCATCATTCTTATTAAATATATTCACATCTTTTCAAAATCTCCATAACCTTTAACATCATCATCTATGTTTCATACAGAAAATTTTAAATCAAAACCCATTTTTCTCTCATGGGAATAGTCCTATTAGTCTTATCCTCTTTTTGCAAAACTTCTTAATGGTTCCTAGAATACCACTTGGGGGAAAAAGGCCCCTAGAGAGTGCATGTGTCATTGTTGGAGGCCTTGTTCATAATACTTGGGGATTAAAAGGTTCCTTTTTATCATGGTTTAGGTCATTGGACCCATCACTCATGCAAAGTACCAATTAATGGTAGCCATATCCCATATACCTCTTACATGACTCATGTGTTGATATGATAACTCATTTGACTCTCTTAATCTTGAGAAGTTTCAACAATATACCAAGGAACTTGTTTTCCAAGCTCGACTATATTCAAGGCCCTGCCATTGGTCCGTGCTGTGAAAAAACTCCTAGCAATATCCATATCCAAACTTGATGCTAAACAACCCATAGAGAGGGTTCTTGTTATGGTTGTAGGTGTTTTTCATCATGATTGAACATGAGAAGTTACATCAAAGGCCTAAGGCCTAAGTATTTTCTTCCACTAACCATAGCGCTAGACCTCTATAAGAACTTCACATAGGGCATAAGCCCCTTATTTTGGAGAATTGACCATGTGTAGACCTTAAAGATAATTTCCATTATAAAAAACTTACTTGTGCCTTTCATATCTTACTCAAATGGTAAGGAATCTTGACCACAACCTGGAAAATGATTCATTGTGTGGGATGAGACAAATTTTCATTTAAGGCATGTATTGTGGTTTAGTCATTACACCCATGTCCCCTTAGTAGGAAAAATATACCATACAAGTGTCTCATGTGATCATTCAAGGATGCACTTAGCACTTTACTTGTAGAAGCTTTATGGTTAATAAGCATTGTTCATTGTGGTTGACCCTATCAAGCATAATTTAGGGAACGAGTTCTATTATTCTCCTCATGTGACCTTGGATAGACCTCTAGATACATTCTCGGTGCACAGCTAACCTAGTGATGGTGCCCATAGTAGCCTTGGAGGTGATTATTAATGAAGAGAGGTTAGGTGTGGAGGTTCAAGGACTCTTGTTTCCCTTTGCTAGCCCTAAGAAGCGATGTTTAGGGATAGGGACTCTTGTTACCCTTCATCGACTATGGATGCATATTTAAGACCCATCCTTCATGTCAAGGACTTTTGGGAGAGGGATCATGTAATGGTTTCTAGGTGTTGTTCATAATAATCTAGTTTGAGATGGTTCAATAGCTCTTAAGTCCATTGTGTCCATCTGACATTGTTTATGCTTGACACTTTTCAAGTACTTATTCAAGGCTCTTAATCTCAAGAAGCTTTAATAAGATTCCAAGACATTACTTTTTACTCTTTCATGATGGTCATGGCTCCTTACATAATCCATTTTATTCTGTGGTGATATGAGAACATGTTCATTACACTTGAGATAGAGAAGTTATGATCAGTGCTTAAGGATGATGTTTCCCTCCCCAAACCAATGAGAAGAGAATAAGAATGTTTATTCCCTGGAATGAATATGATCAACGCCTTGATACCCATCCACTATGTTTGAAACATATTAATCCTACCCATATTCAACTCGTAGGGAAAGACCTCCCTAGCAAGGGTTTCATGTCACTATGTTTAAGGTTTTCTCATGTTGATTGAGCTCAAGAAGGTTGAATTATGTATTAAGGACATTGTTTGTCCCCTTGACAATGTGGTAAGCTCTATATCCATTTATAGGGAACAAAATGTATGCACAATACTTATATCTCATTCTTATACTAGAGATAATTTGAAGGATGGAAATTTATCTGAAAATGTAGAAACCTTGATGAATATTACTAGTTCTTAATATGCAATTTATAAAATGTTTGGCGATATTTTTGTAAAAATATTTAAATTTCTAAGGATTTTATATAGTTTCTATAAAATTTTGGCTATTTCTCAAGTAAAAATATTATTCTATAAAATTTAGGTGAATTATTTTTAGAAAAAATGAAAATGAGAATATTTTTTTTTGGAAAAAAACATGGAAAAATAACCAACGGGGGATATATAGCCCATAAAATTTTATATGTATTAGACATGTAATAAACCCCTTTAAAGGATTTATGTGTTGTTATGTGTTGGTACAAAATCATTCTCAAATCTCTTTAGCTTTATAAAAGATTCAACAATATCCCCAAAAAATTATTTCCCATTGTCAACCATGTTCAAGGGCCTACAACCCCTTCTTAATGTGTAAAATTTTCTAATAGAATCCATATCCAACCTTGATCCCAAACAACCTTTAGAAAGGGTTTTTGTTTTGGTTTTTTAAATGTTGTTCATGGCGATCCAGCATGATAAGTAGTGTTTAAGGCCTATGGACCAAGTGTTTTTCTCCGCGAAGCGGATGTTTGTAGAGTTTTGATTTCACCATTTTTGCATTTAGATTTTAAAAATACCAAAATTTACAAACATTGATGATAAATCGGTTTGGGGTTTACGATTTGTCTCGAGTTCCATACTATCACTTTAAATTGTTAATGGAATAGATTAAAAAGTCGCGTAATATCATACATTAAAATTAATAAAACTATATTTTTAATTTAAATTATAAATATCAACTTTCAAAATAATCATAACTCAAATGCCACTTGATATAAAACTACTTAAAATAATTATATAACATTTTTCCTTGAATCTAAATTAAATTTTGTTTTAAATCTAAATTAAGAATACCTACAATCATATTCCTTATGAAAACGGCCTTATTTCAAATGACCCTTTAAGCTATTTAAATTAACTATGTAACTTTCAAAATTATAATGTGACGATGTGAATTAAAAGGAATCTTACATGCACGAATTCCATCATAAAAAAATTTAAAACACGATATTCCTTATAGATTCAATTCAATTATTATGTGTAGGAAAGTCCATGATAAAAAATTAAAACATGATATTCTTTCAATTCAATTAATATGCGGAGGAAAACAATTCAGGGTTATCATTAGTAATTTAGTGACTCACTGAATTGGAATTAAGAAAATAAAATAAAAAATACTAACTAAATTCTATGTGATATTTATATAAGATTTTTGATAAGGAGATATGTTTCAATATTATTAATAAGTAACATAAGAATGTGATTTAATTTTTCTATAATTTTTGGGGGATTGTGTAAAAGTTTGATACTTTGTACATCATATATTTATTTCAGAGATTATTCAATATGATAGGTGTATAAATTGTCCAAACCAAATCCATGATTTTGTTAAATAAATTAATAATTAGTTAACATATATAAATATAATTAACAAATGTTAAATTGAAAAGTTCAATTTTTATTTTTATTTTCAAAAATAAAAAATTTATTAATAATTTAAATAATATTTTTATAATAATAGAATGTGTTTTCAAGGATAACAAAATATTATTACAAAATATTTTAAATTGCATTAAAAAAAATAAGTAATTCAATGACTTGAAAGATATAGATAATAAATAAATTAGAAGTATTTTTGATAGGAAAACCTCCTTTTACAATATATTAAATGTAGAAAATAACAATATATCAAATGTAGAAAATAATCAATGATTGTTGAATCTAGTTTCCTTGGTTTATATAAGGGAAACAAAGGCTACAATTGCCTACTATCAATAATGTTGATGCAAGATAATGCTTCCCTATAATGACACATTAGTTACAATGAAAATATGGAAAAACAAGAGTCACTTGACTAGAATGAATTATTCGATGTAGATGCACAACTTATTATAATATGGAGTACAAAAGATGAAATGTACGAAAACAAATTATATTTCTGAATATATAATTTATGTTCATAGAAGATTTACATAACTAAAAAAACACTTTATTTTAACATTGACATGTTATCTTTTCTAGAAAATATAATGCATATGCTTTTGTTAAGACGTTGGTTTAGCATCAAAATGATAGAATTTACTGAACCAAAGTGTAACATTGTAGATAACAATTAGTTCTTGTGTGGCACAATTTCTCAATATTTTTTAATTTTAAGCTTATTTTTTTAAATTAGTAAATTCAATGAAGACATGAAATAACGAAATTCCTTTGAGAGTCTTAACATAATCGATCTCCCTCCAGATGGGGTGATAGTGTGGGATGCATGGAACTCGGAGGTGGTGCGAAATGGCCAGCATGGCGAGGGCCATGTGATTGAAGCATGGCACACCCCACCGCCACCCTCATGCATTTAAACCCCACTTGATTTTATCCAGGAACCATTACTCCTGGTGCGTTTGGCCTACTCTGTTGTCCCCTCCATGGCTCAACTCGATGACCTCGCCATTACTCTAGGCATGCGAATTCTCCTCCTTATTCAACTATGAAGTCATGCCTTATTCCATCCTCCCTCCTTTGCTACGCGCCCCTGCAACTAGCTTCATCTCCAGCTCCTCCTTGTCTATCTAGGCCCTTCCCTTGTGCTTCCCTTCTTCCCCAATTCCATTAGAATTCCAAGGCAAAGAGGTAAGCCAAGGCGAGGCTCGCCCTGACAACCACTTCGACCTCCACTAGTCCTCTCTTTGGCGCCTGCACTTTCCTCCGGCTCTTCCCTTAGTTCATCCCTCTCGCACTCCTCGTAGTCTCAACCTAAGAATTTCCCAAGTGCCCCCTCCTCCCCTCTAGCTTCCCGACTTGAAGGGATGGCTCTCTCTGATAATTCACTGGGTTTTCACCCAAGACCCATCTTTGACTCGTCTTCTTCTTCAGTTCCACCTCTCGTAGTCCCACCGAACTCACCAGCTAGTGCACCAGGCCTTCCAGAGAATTCCTTCACTCACCCATCCTTGGGCATACCACCCTTTTTCCTGGGAACCCAATCAGGGCTACATTCCTTTTCAGACTCCATCCAAGATTCACAACTGCAGGATAGCCTCGCCATTCTCCACGGTCTGGTCTTCGAGCTTTGACAAGGATTGGACGACCTCCAATTTTGACTGGAGATATTGGATGAAAAGACTGTTGCACTCCTCCAAATCCTCTCCTCTTTCCAGGGGACCTTCCACTCCTCACCAGTTGTAGCTGGGAAAAGAGAGTACACTCAGGCATAGTACTTTCAGGCAGGCGACTCAGAGGGTGGGAGGCTTCCTATAGGAGATGGAGACACGGGTCCAGCCATGCATATGGCCATGGACGTGGAGTACACACCCTTTGAAGAAGAATCACTCAGTGAGCACATTGCAACAGGATCGGGCATGCATGCACCCAGGGAAATGGGAAGCACTTGGGCTGGCGGCGAAAAGGAAAGTGGTGATGAGGATGCAACCATGCAGGAGCGGGTGGAATGGAGGGGGGAAATTGTTGAAAAGGAGCCCTGGGACCCATCGAATCTAGTCATCCCTCCATTGGGACGGAAACGCTACAAGACAGGTGTTTGACCTATGTACCACTCTGATAGCTTTTTGCTTCTTGTTTGTAGTTTGCTATGTATGAACTATGCTTACAATGACTGAAAGATTGCTAGCTACTTTGGTTCTAATACTGGCTGGATGAACTAGTTTCCCTCTAGGGAAGTTCAGTTATTACAACACGACACTATGAAAATTTTGTAACTCTGGTTTTTGAAGGTTCTTTATAAAATTTCTTACTTATAAAAAAAAAAAAACACAATCGATCTTTTTTGTGCGTGTGCATGTGTAGATATCCATTTGTACTTGTGTTCCACTCATTTTTTTTCCCATATTAGCTAGGCAATGAACATTTTTGTCAAAAACAAAAAACCTATGTATTTTAGAATTTCATGTATGTACAAATAAAAATGAATTAAAAATACAAAGTAATATTTTCTTCTTTAGAAAACATATATTAAAAATATGCACATAGATATCTCTAAGTTTTTACAATGTCAGTTCAACAATTATGTTGATCATATTTAAAATCGTGGTTGAAAATGGAGAGAAGAACAAGGAGCTAGGAAAATGTATGTGTTTTTATTTAGGCTACCCAAAACATGAGGTCTATCATTCTAATGATAAAACCAAAGAAACCAACTCATACAAAATATAAAGGAAAATAGGTAGTGGTACAACATTCTTTTGAGTTTATAAGAATGGATGCATGTTAAAAACACTCCATCATTATTATTACAAATACTCACATATTTTCAAAATCTCCATCACCTTTAACATCAAGATATATGTTTCATAAGGAAAGGTTTACATTAGAACCCATTTTATTCTCCTAGGAATAGTCCTATTAGTCCTATCCATCTTTTGCAAAATTGCTTAATGGTGCCTAGAAGAGCACTCGGGGGAAAAATACCCTATAGAAAGAGCACGTGTCATGGTTCGAGGCCTGTTCATAATACTTGGGGCTTTAAAGGTTCCATTTTTATCATGGCCTAGGCCCTTAGACCCATCACTCATGAAAACAACCAATTAATGGTAGTTATATCCCATATCCCATTTATAGGACTCATGTGTTGATATGATAACTCATTCAAGTCTCTTAAGAATGAGAAGGCTAAAAAATATACCAAGGAACTTGTTTTCCATGATTGACCATTTTCAAGGCCCCGTCACTCATTCTTGGTGTGAAAAAACTCCTAACAACATCCATATCCAACCTTGATGCCAAACACCCACTATAGAGGGTTAATGTTGTGGTTGTAGGTGTTGTTCATCATGATTGGACATGAGAAGTAAATCAAGGGCCTAAGGCCCAAGTGTTTTAATTTACTAGCCATAGCACCACATATATATAAGACCTTCATTTAGGGCATAAGCCCCTTATTCTTGTCATTGATCATGTTTAGACCTCAAATATCATGTCTAGTACAAAATGCCTATTCATGGATTTTTTGTCTTACTCAAATGGTAAATAATCTTGACCAGAACCTAGAGAATGATTCATTTCATGGGATGAAGACAAATTTTCATTTTGGGCACGTGTTGTTGTTTAATAATTTCACCCATGTCCCCTTACTAGGAGAAATATACCATACACGTGTCTCATGTGATCGTTCAAGGATGCACTTAGTACTATACTTGTAGAACCTTTATGGTTAATAGGAATTGTTCACGGTGGTTGAACCAAACAAGTATAATTTAAGGAACAAGGTCTATTATTATCCTCATGTGATCATGGATAGACCTATAGATACATTCTTGGTGCACAAATAACCTAATGATGGTGCCCATAGTAGTCTTCGAGGTAATTATTAAAGAAGAGAGGTTAGGTTTGGAGGTTCAAGGACTCATCCATGGTGCTTGAGCCTAAGAATTGATGTTTAGGGATATACACTCTTGTTTCCCTTCATTGACTATGAATGCATATTTAACACCCATCCATGATGGCAAGTAATTTTGGGAGATGGCTCATGTAATGGTTTCTAGGTGTTTTTCATAATACTTTAGCATGAGATGGTTCAAAAGGTCTTAAGTCCATTGTGTCCCTCTCGCATTGTTTATTCCTTGACACTTTTCAAGTACTTATTCAAGGCTCTTAATGTCAAAAAAATTTAATAAGATCCTAAGACAATATTTTTTTGTCTTTTATGATGGTCAAGTCCCCTTAAGTAATCAATTTTCTTGTTTGGTGGTATAATAACATGTTCATTACACTTGAGATAGAGAAGTTATGATTAGGTCTTAAGGAGGATGTTTCCCTCCCAAAAAAAACCACAAGGGATTAAGGATTTTTCCTCCCTATAATGAATATGATCAAGGCCTTGAGACCCATCCACTATGTGTGAAATCTATTAATTCTACCCATATTCAACTCTTATGGAAAGACCCCCTGGTGAGGGTTTCATGACACTTTGTTTATGGTTTTCTCATGTTGATTGAACTGAAGAAGGTTGAATTACAGTTTAAGAGCATTATTTGTCCCCTTGACAATGTGGTAAGCTCTATACCCATTTCTAGGGAACGAAACCTACGCAAGACAAATTTATCCCATTATCGGACCAGAGATAATTTCAAGGATTGAAATTTATCTCAAATTGTAGAAACCTTGACAAATCTTACTACTTATTAATATGAAAACTATAAAATGTTTGGAGATAGTTTTGTAAAAAAATTCAAATTTCTAAGGATTTTATATAGTTTCTATAAAATTTGGGCTATTTCTCAAGTAAATAAAACAATTCTACAAAATTTAGGTGAACCATTTTTAGAAAAAAAATGGAATTATAGTATATGTTTTGAGGAAAAAACATGGAAAAATGGACCATGGGAGATATATAGCCCCTAAAATGTTTTGTGTACCAAACATGTAATGAACACATTTAAAAGATTTATGTGTTGGTATGAACAATATCCCAAGGAAATTATTTCCCATTGTCAACCATGTTGAAGGACCTACAACCCTTCCTCAATGGGTAAAATATCCCAATGGAATATATATCCAAGCGTGCTCCAAAAAACACCTTAGGGAGGGTTTTGTTGTTGCTTTTCAAATGTTTTTCATGGCGACCGAGCACATGATAAGTAGTGTTTAGGTCCTATGGCCCACGTGTTTTCCACCTAGAACCCTAGTTATAGAGATCTAGAAGACCTTAATTTAGGAATTAATCCCCTCGCTTCCCCTATGGAAATGTTTAGACATTGAATATCATTTCTAGTGAAAAAATATATTCATGGTTTTTGTATCACACTTGAATGTTAAATAACCTTGACCATGGCCTAGAGAATTCGTGGTGTGGGCCCAAGACCAATTCTCATTCAATTCATGTGTTATGGTTTAATCATAGTACCTATATCCTTGTAGTAGGATAGAGACATTGTATAAGGGTCTCATGTGGGAGTTTGAGGTTTCACTAAAGACTATATCCATAGAACATTCATACTTAGTAAGAATTGTTGATGGAAATTGAACCATTCAAGCATCATTTAGGGTTCACGACCCATTATTCTCCTTGTATGAACTTGTATAGACATATAGACAGATTCTTCATGCAAAAATAACCTTTTGATGGTGCTTACAGCGCCCTTGGAGGTGATTTTTAACTAACATAGGTAAAATTAGAGTTCCAAGGAATCATCAGTAGCTCTTAATCCTGAGAAGAAATTTTATCACCAAAGTATCTCATTTCCATCCCTTGACTATGGTTAGAGACTTGAAACTCATCCATGATGTCAAAGAATTGATAAAAAACTTATATTCAACTCATATGTTAGCAACATCCTAAAGGGGTGTCATGTTGTGGTTTCCAAGTGTTGTTCATAGTGCCCAGTATTGATAGGGTTCAATAGGGATTAAGTTCATTGTTCCCTCCCTAATCATGTTTATGCCTTGAAACTTGTTTGATTACTTTTTCAAGGGTCTTGATATTTTCAAGCTTCAATAATATCCTAAGACCCTAGTTTTCTAGTATTTGATAATGGTCAAGGCCTCACAAACCATACATTCTCCCATGTCATGTTTTGAGGACATGTTCATTTTGTGATCTAGAGAATCTATGTTTAGCGATTAAGGATGTTGTTTCCCTCCCCCAACTAATGACAAGGAATTGAGTTTTTTTTCCCTACCACAATTATGGTCAAGGGATTCAGAGCCATCCATGGTGAATTAAACATATTTCCATAAAACATATTAAAATCTTTTAGTAAATACCCCCTAGTGAGAACTAATATCAATATACATAGGTTTTCTTCACGTCTCTTGAGATTGAGAAGGTTCAGTTAGAGTTTAAGGCACTTGTTTAACCCCTTTACAATGTGGCATGGTCCAAACCCATTTCGAGTGAACAAAACCTACCGATGACACCCATATCCCACTCAAGGGTATTTATAAAGGACTAATATGTTGGGTACTAGGACTCATTCAAGGCTCTTGAGTCTGAGAGTATTCAGTAATATCTCAAGGCACTTGTTTCCTTCATAAACCATGTTCAATTCTTTGTCACCCATCCTCAGTGTGAAAAATCTCCCACTAGCATACATATTCAACCTTCATGCCAAACACCCACTAGAGAGGGTATATGTTGTGGTTTTTTGTCATTTTTCTTGGCAATTGATCCCAAGAAAAAGAAACTAAGGCCTCAAATCCATGTGTCAAGGATATTTTTTTAATATGTTTTTATAGAAAGGAACATCAACATGTTCACAATTCTTATGTGATAAGAAACATACACATGCATTTTTATTGTGTGTGAATAATTTTCTATAAATAGTATAATCCTCTATGGATTATCTTGCGTGGAGCTTCAATGGGGGGTGATTCTATTTAAATAAGAACAGATGTGTGTTCCTCAAGAACACATGCATTCCTTCAAAGAATAATGACCACACATTCATGTTGCATTGACAAATGAAATCATATTTTCAAACCTACTGAATAGAAAAATAATTTTACATGACCTTTGGATTAGCATGACTTTCCCTTCAAACATGTGATTCCCTCAACACTTGACTAGTTCCATATTCTTCTATATGAAGAACTCATCTTTCCATGTCACTTCTTCTACTAGAAAAAGATTCCACTTGGTGAGATACTTTGTAGTTTCTTGATCCTTATTTCAATGACTATTTTAGGTTCTAGTATGATATTTCCCACTTCATCATGATTTCAAAAGATATTCTAAATTGGTATCTTGTCACCTATTACCTTATTTAGGCAAGAAACATGGAAAAATGAATGTGCACATAAATATTGAGGAAACATCAATTTTAAAGACATCCTATCAATCCTCTACAGTACCTTATAGGGACCATAGTACTTCTTTACCACTTGATAGTCTTTATTTTTCTACTATAGGGACATCTATGTATATCGTTTCATTCTTAAAAATATGCAATACCACATGTTAAAACCCATGTCAATGTGATGTTGATATGATTTTTGTTTCATCCAAGTTTCGTTCTATAGTTAAGTTATCATTCAATAGTTGGAAATCATTTCGTTGGCACTCTATATGATCATCCACCTTTTGAAAATTATATTTCCCTGTCAAGGGTGATATTTGGATGGAGGATGATTCCCTTAAAGTGCAATAAACATAGAATTGTTTTATGAAGTATTCAAGGAGGTGTTGTAAAACTATTATCACAATGGTAACCACTTAACCATTTTGTTTGTTTATCAAATGTAGAGTAATGGATAAAACATTCCAAATGTTTATTCACATCCTCATTTTGACCATCAGATTGAGGATTGTATATAATCTATGAGGTAATTGAATTAACTATTATCATCTTAATTTTTCTCATGTACTTTGTCATGAGAAATTTCAACATTGCATATTGTATTTGTAGTGTTTAACCTTCATTTTGACTATTTACGTCCTCATATGACCTCAATTTTACCGCTTGAGACAATTCAAACATCCAAATTTGACCAAAAAACTAGTATGTAGCATTTTCCTTGTTTTCTAGATCTGGTGTGTGCACTTATTCCTTAAAAATACACACGCTTTCCATAAAATAGAAAATATTTATTATTTCCAACTCTTTAATGATCTGCACCTTCCAAAGAAACATTGTGGCCTAAAGTGGACATTACTAATATGTCATTTATAAAAACATGTTTTGATCTAGTCTTTAGTACTTGTCTACATATCACTAATTCATTAATGTAGTAGGATCATTGACATTGAAGGTAGATCTAGAAATGGTCCACCTATTATACTATAAATCAATCTATAGGTGTCATTCATCATAATATCCACACATTGAAAGGTTATGCTTCCAAAATATCTCTAGAAGGAACAAATAACCCTTGTCCTAGATCTTTCTACAATTGTGGGATTCTTATTCTACCACTACGATCTTGGAGTGGACCATATAACAAGGTGAATGACCCTCTATTGAGGTAACTTTGGAGCTCATCTCTTACAATTATCTTAAGGTGTTATTGTGAGTCTCTTGTATCCACTTCTAATTAAATTCCTCAAATTATTTATAATGACTCATTCTCTTTTCTTTGAGATATATGTGCTAGGAACAATTTGCAATACAATTTTTTAGAAGAGCCACAATATCCATTGTTATGTCAATGTCTCAAATCTAGAACTAGATCCATTGTTATAGATTGTTGTCTTCGCTATGGACCTAGATATATATTTGAAACATCAAAATAACAATTTTCATTATGTATCTTCTATAAAATCATATTGAAAAATGTCTTATTATTTTCATATGTGAATTCATATTATCTAGTTTTCTCTCTTTAGCATGAGATATGATAGGAAATGATACACTTTCTTAATCTTTTTAGTTTTTTACATTTTATGTATTACTTAGTTAAAAAAACCACCAATTAAATATTTTTAATACACATAAGTAACAAAGCACCATTAAGGTACCCAATCAAGAAAATGATTTAGTCCAAAAATTGCCAAGGGGGTTTCCATGTAGCTTCTAAATTGTTTCCATGAACACTTTAACTATTGCACTTTCTCTAAAATTATGAGAGAGAAAGAGAGAGATAAAATGGCCATACCTTGTGAGTAGGTCCACCACCACCATGACGACAAAATTTCCTTAAAATTTTTATAGAAGTATGATAAAATCCATTAATACCTCTTCACAATGCTAATTTTCATGGCTAAAAATTATAGAAGACCTAGGGCCTTAATTGTCTCTCATTTGTTTTGTTGGTGAAATAAAATTTCAACCACATATTTTGAATATCATCTTTTAATACGTTCCTAAAAAAGGCCCTTCTCCATCTTGTGATAAGTTTTTAGAAACCTTGAATGTTGTCCTATAAGAAAAGTGGGCAACTCTAAAATAACAATTCTAGTTGATTTTATAATTCATATGTAAATATAGGCGATCGTGATACCGAAGTGAATCATTATTCCACACAAATATATTTCATTTGATACACTAGGGTCCTCTTGTACTTTCTTAGTGACTTTCAAGTCCTTCTAATCTTATTTCCATTATATCCTTCATTATTCCACTCAATCAACATGTAAAATAGAATATCACGATGTATTCCCTCATTGCATTCTTATTTCCTTAAAAGTGAAATTTCCACCACATTATGTTTCACCTTTTTCTATATAATTTCTTCTTTTTTTTTGTAAGTGAGTATAGGTTCATGTTTTACTAAAAGAGATTATGATACAAAAGGTGGGACTTCCTGTTTTGCCCAAAGGGAAACCAAACCAGGGGTTCCGGAGTTGCTTTCTCTAGGATAGCAGAGGAGTATGACTGGACCGCCACCTTGGGAAACCGGCCAAGTCCTACCATATCCAGTTTTGAAAAACTAAACAAAGTCATATATGTAAAAAGACACAAAAAAAAACAACACATCAATTGAGGATGACCCTTTGTTGAGAAACAAGACTTGACCATTGGTTGAATAGGCGCTAGTCCAGGATGATAATGTGTTTCTTTCCTTGTTCTCTTCCTTCTGGACCACCGTATGAGTCTTTATGATACAGGTTGGTGCTCCATTCCCGTCCACTGGCGTGATATCCATGTGATGGACATATCATAAGTATAGGTGGAATTGGGCTGCCACTCACTCCATCTTCTTCTTTTGGTCCCTCTAGTCCTCAGCTAGTCATTTTGTACTAGATTTCAGGTTGCAGAGACAACTCAAGATCTCTTTTAGTAGTTTCTTGTGGTTCTTGTTATCCTTCCGGCTGGAATATTTCCTTTCAGCACCCACCTTTCCTATTAACATCTTTGCTCGCCACACCATCTCCATCGTTTTGTGGTAGAGGGTTTCTCTAGGATGCGTAGCCCCTGGGTCCGTGATCCAGTCTGTTTCCTGAATCAATTCCTCCCAAGATTTACCCTTGCGTTTATCATTGATTTCTTTCTCCCATCTAGTGATGGTTGCTTTTCCTTTTGGTTCTACCAGCGTATGAAAGGTATTGTTTGCATCTCTGACCGCTTGCTCCATCCTTGTAACCCTCTGAGGTATTTTCAAAGGTTCTTTCCCCTGGGGACTTCTCTTGTTGTGCATTCTCTTCATACATACCATCCCAACTAGTTTGTGGTAGTTTTTTCCTTTGTTTCTCCTCATGTTTCGATATACACAAACCTTGTTTTTGTCATAGCTCCTGCAATTGTGTTTTTCCTGTCTGTATCTATTCTTGGTGCCTCTGCTCTTATGGGATTTCCCTAGCTGCAGGCTCATCCTAACAATCATGGTATGCCCTTATAAACGAGCCTTCCCTTCCTTTTTCCATGTCTTGGTATGTGTGATCATGATGGTCAGACCGTAAACCCTGCACCAGTCGTTGCCCCTATTCGTTGTACCACCAACTGTGATACTCCTCAAATATTTTCTTGGGTAAGGTGTATCCATATTGGTTCATGGAATCATCCTTTTCCCATCATCATTTGTAGCCTATTGAATGTCGTCTAAAATTTCCCACATTCTACCTATGTACTTCTTCCTATTGACAGGACCTTGGTTATGTACCCCGGTCTTTTGTGTTCTCTGAGTCTGCATTGTGACTTGTAGATGAGTGTTGGAAGTATAATTTTTCCTGGATCCTTCATGCCCACCAGTTGGCCTTGCGCCTCCTTCCTTGATGTGGCCTTTCGTACTTTGGTTGTCGTCATGGTCCTTTGTTGCTAGTTGGATGCAGACTGTTCTCAGCTACCTGTTCAAGATGTTACTCCAGGTAGTGTCTAGCTCTGGTCCTTCCTTTATAACCACCTCATTAGAGATTATGTCCACTAGTCCATTCGTTGACCTTCATACCCAGTGAAACTCAAATGTGTTCATCATTTGCAGATGCTCCTGGATTTTTTGAAGGGAGTGTGCCAAGTTCTAGTGCCTCTGGATCTTTCCCAATCTAGTGTCATTTTTGAGTCTCTTCATTGTGTTTATAACCAGTTTGGATTCACCTTCCATGATGGTATTTTTCATCCTTTCACTGCTTAGAATATCAAGGCCAATATCCAGGGATCCGAACTTCACTGCGTTGTTGGTTGAGTTTCAGATACTCCCCACATACAACCAGATTATGTTGCCATCCTTATCCCTAATTACCCCTCCCATGCTTGTCATACCTAGGTTTCCTTTTTTTTCCCTGTCGAAATTCAACTTGAGGGACCCTGCTGGAGGGGGTTATCAGCTGTGCTCACCTATTTAGAGTTGCGGTAGCCACTTTTCTTGAGTGCAGTTGTGCCCTTATTTTAAGTGGAAATATTATGGGACTCGGGAGTCCTGGCCTGTGAGTTGCACTCTTATCATCAGGAGTTGTGGCTCTACATCATTTATCTTATCTGAGAGATTATTGTTTCCTTGAGTTTCCCTTCAGGGCGAATCTCATTCTGGAAGATACGCTTGTTAAGAACTAAATATCAATATAGCATAGAAGAACCTCAGAAAAAGTACTCAACGCCTTGAAAAAGAGATAATTTCAAATAATAAGCCTCTTCGAGGGGGCAACCTCCTTTTACCCCACTTAAATGTTCAAGTACAAGATGATTCAA
>JZKD02S1739911.1:767519-786282 GCA_000966675.3 Picea glauca
CAACGCCTTGAAAAAGAGATAATTTCAAATAATAAGCCTCTTCGAGGGGGCAACCTCCTTTTACCCCACTTAAATGTTCAAGTACAAGATGATTCAAAATGAAAATGTCTCCTTCTTATATATAGGAGACTAGGAGGTATAATTACAACTAATGGCCTAAAACTGACATAAATAAAATAACATTACTAATATAATATGCCCCAATTAAGGGGTAATGAGCCAATATTATGGATTAACATGCCCCTCCCCTTGAGACAAGTGTTGTCCGCAATGCTTGAGTAACTCTGGATGCTTCTATATAAAAGACTCATCTTCCCAAGTGGAATCTTCAGTCGTTAGTTTCCTCCATTTAATGAGATACTCTGAAATGGATCTATTCCTCAACTGGTGAATTCTTGTGTCAGTGATGGCTTCAGGATCCAATATGATTTTTCCCTCCTTGTCAAGTTCTGACAATATAGTTTGAACTGGGATCTTGTCGCCTATAACCTTCTTTAAGCATGAAACATGGAAAACTGGGTGTACTCATGAAAATGCAGGCAACTCCAATTTGTATGCCATAGTACCAATCTTTTGCAACACCTTATAAGGGTCGTATTAATTTGGTTATAGTTTATTATCCTTCTTGGCTTGCTTGAGGGACATTTGTTTGTATCGTTGTAGTCTTAAAAATACCCAATCCCCTACTTCAAAACTTCTTTCACTACGATGTTGATATTCTTGTTGTTTCATGTGATTATGTGCCATGGTTAGGTTGTCCTTTAAGATTTGGAGAACTTGTTGTTGATTCTCGATGTGATCTTCCACTGCTTGAACCTTAAATTTTTCTTATAGAGAAGAAGTGATGGAAGGAGGGTGGTATCCATAAAGTGCCATAGATGGTGTCATTTTTGTTGCAGTATGAAAGGAAGTGTTATACCATCATTCTGCCAAGGGTAACCATTTGAACCATTGTGTTTGTTTATCATAGACAAAGCAACGAAGGAATCCTTCAAGACATTTGTTCACTATCTCGGTTTTTCCATCAAATTGAGGATGATAGGATGAGCTATGAGCCAATTGAGTAGCCAAACAAGAAAATAATTCTGTCCAAAAATGTCCAGTGAATATGGGAGCTCTGATTCCATATGTTAAGAACCAAATATCAATATAGCACAAAAAAACCTAAGAAAAAGTACTCAACGCCTTGAAAAAGAGATAATTTCAGATAATAAGCCTCTTCAAGGGGGAAACCTCCTTTTACCCCACTTAAATGTTCAAGTACAAGACGATTCAAATTGAAAATGTATCCTTCGTATATATAGGAGACTAGGAAGTTTAATTACAACTAAAGGCTTAAAGCCGACATAAATAAAATAACATTACTAATATAATATGCCCCAATTAAGGGGTAGTGAGCCAATATTAGGGCTTAACAACGTTGGTTTCTTTCTTTACATATTTCCCATATGATCATCCCCAGAATGAGAGTCCAACAGAGGTTCACCTCTTCATTTTCACTGTAATTCTCATTCTAGGTATTAATAGTTGCACAGATGTTACCACAGAACTTATTGGACTCTTGAAAGATACCTGGCACCTAGTCCCAGATCCCTATTGTATAGTTACATACATCGAGGAGATGACTCATTTTTTCTTCCTTAGCTTGATAGATGTGGCATCGTGATAGGCCACTAAATCCCCTTTTCCTTAATTTTTCCCGAGTTAGAATTCCGTTGTGAAGTACTAACCATTTGAAATTTTTTATTTTTGGCCATTGGGGTTTTCTCCAAATCTTATCCCATTGTTGCGCTAGATCTTCTTGGTCCTGTTCCATGATGTAGTGTCGAGATTCTTTCAATTTGAATTCCCCACCATTTTTTTGGCCCCATCTAAGTTGGTCCTCTTCTTTCGACACTACTAGTTTTCTTTTCCTCAGTTCCTCCACCTCTTTCACGATTGTTGTGGTTCGGTCTCTATTTTGCAAATTGAGATCGTCCCATATTCTCCATATGTTGTGCTCTGTTTCTGATTTCCAGTAGTGGTAGACTTTGGTTTTTCCTTGTGAAATCATGTCCTGTTGGAGTTCCTCCCTATCAGAATTTTCCATTATGGGTTCCTGTTGCCATGCATCCTCCAAGAATCTAGTTGTTTTATTGTTCCTTACTTCCCAATAGATGTGTGTCTAGATCCATGTTTTGTTTCATCAAGCTAGACTCCATATGGTTGATCCCTCCCTCCTTCCCCTAAAGAAAATTGGGTTCTAGTTTTTTATGTTCGGGGCATACTTGGCATTCCAGAGGTTTACCCATGGTGTATAAGTTTCTTTGAGCCATCGCCACTAGAGTTTCTCCCCGTAGGCTTCGTTGGTTAACTGTGGGTCATGTAGCCCCAGACATCCTTTTCTTTTTGGTTTACAGACCTTCTCCGAGGCCACTAGAGCCCATTTATTCTTTGTTTTCTCTCCTTTCCATAGGAATTCCCTTTAGATGTTTCTTATTTTTTGTAATATGCCTTTGTGGGCGGGAAATACATACATCATATAGGTTGGAATTGTTGGAAGAATCGTCTTGGTCAAAATGAGTCTCCCCGCTATGTTGAGGGATCTGTACATCCAATTTTTCACCCTCTCTTGTAGCTTGTTGATCACTCCTTCCCATGTTTCCATTTTGTATTCCTTGTATGTGAAAGGGATGCCGGAGTACTTAGTTGGGAGTGTTTTTCACTCAAATCCCAAAATGTTTTCTAGGTTTCTTTGGATTGCAACGTTGGTGTTGAAGAAATAGATCATAGATTTTGAGTGATTGATCTTAGCACCCGAGGCTTCCACAAACTCTTCTAATGTTCTTTTATAGGATTTTTCTTCCTTGACCATGGGTGTGCCACACAGTAATGTGTCATGCATGAAATGTTGGTGTGTGGAAGTCGAATAATTTTCAAAAGGTTTCATGCTTGTTATTTCTCTTACTATTGTTGTGCCTTTTATGCTTCAGCTAATACCTTCCATCATCAAAATGAACAAGAAGGGGGAAAGCGAGTATCCTTGTCTAATGCCTCTCGTGGGCCAGAAAGTTTTGGCCGGGGATCCATCTATTAGGAGGGAGTAGCTTGTTGTTGAGACTAGCCTGACAATCCAGTTGATCGAATGTTGGGTGAAACCAAAAGCTTCCAGAGTCTTGACCATGTAGTTCCAGCTAATTTTGTCATGGGAATTTTCTAGGTCAAGTTGTATTATCATCCCCCCTCTCCTATGTATTTTCAGGGTGTGGATTAGTTCATGGGCATGGATGATGTGATCCATGATTTGTCTTCCTTCCACGAAGCCCGCCTGTTCTTGTGAAATTAGTGTGGTTAAGAGGGTTTTCAATATATTGTCTATGACTTTGTAAATTATCTTGTAAACCACATTGCATAAAGCTATAGGTTTGTACCGGTCGATGATCCTTGCTTCATTTTCTTTGGGAATTAGAGTAATCATTGTGGAATTTAGCACTTTTAGGATGGAGGATGGCCATATAGAGTCCTCCACCACCCTATAAACATCATGTTTGACCACTTCCCAACAGGCTTTGAATAATTCCTCTGTGAAACCATATGGACTTGGGGATTTCCCATTGGGCATGTTCTGGATCATTTAATCAATTTCCAGTTGAGCAATGGGTTTATTTAGATTGTTATTTTTTTCCTCTATGACTAGATGGGGGATGTGTTGAGTTATCCTTTGGATGGCCTCCGTTCAATATTTGTTGGGTTCCTGGGATATCCCATGGAAGTGACTTACCAGAGTATTTTCAATCTCCTTTTGGGATTTTCTTTCAATCCCATCATGATCCTTAATTTTTAGGATTTTGTTGTGGGATCTTTTGGAAATGGTTGTTCTATGAAAAAACTTGGTGTTCCTCTCTCCTTCCTTTAGCCATCTGATTCAGGACTTTTGGTGCCATAGAATTTCTTATTGCTAGAATCTTACCTCCCATTCCTGGGTCATTTTGGTGTCTTCCTTTTCTCGATCCTCTATATAGCCCTCTGCTATGCATCCTTCCTGGAATTTTCTCATTTTGTCTTCAATATTTTTCTTCTCTTAGTTTATGTTTCCAAATATTTCCTTGTTCCAGTCCTGGAGCTTATATTTTTTGTAATTGTTTTTTATAGAGTTTGAACATCCTTGTCCCTTGCTTCAGTTGTTCCTCCCACCACCACTGGTTGATGTTTCCCTTGAAGGTGGGGTGTTCTATCCAGAATTCCTAAAATCTAAAGGGTCTTTTCTTTGGGGAGGTTGGGAAGTTTTCTTCCAGTTGGACTGGCTAGCCATCAAACCCCCCCCCAAGGAAGGATGCTACAGTCTACGGTTAACCCATACATAATGATGGACTCTGACACCAAGAATATGTCTAGTCTTGTCGTGACCTGATGTTGGTTTATCCATTTATTGTTCCAGGTGAACTGTCCATTATTAGTTCTGATGTCCACCATCTCTGTTGTGTATATGAACATTGAGAATTCTTTCACATCTCTATCCAGTCTCCTGGTGCCTCCTTTTTTCTCTACAAGTGATGTGATGATGTTGAAGTCCCCTGCTAGGATCTAGTAGAGGTTGTTGGATCTAGATTTTAGGTCTTCTAATTCTAGAAGAATTCTTCTATTTTCCTCTAACATCTAGGGTCCATACATGTTAGTGCACAAAACCATCTGTGTATTACCAATGATTTGCATGTTAACTGAAAGTGTGTACCTGGTAGGCTCGACTGCTATTAGGTTCATCTCTTGTGGATTCCACAAGGTGAGAATACCTCTTGTCGTATGATGTCCTTCGACAACTAGCATCTTGTACTTGCTCCATTTTTTTTGCTCATTGTTTACATTCTATCTACAGTGCATTTTGTCTCTTGAATGAAACATAGGTCTGGTTGTTCCTTCCTAAGTCTATTTTTAATGATTCGCTTCTTTCATGGGTTATTTAGGCCTCTTATATTCCATGTTATAATATCCATTTAAACATGTGGGGGGGAGTTGGAAAAGGGATTTTTTATCTTATTTGAGTTTATCAGCAGAGCTCCTAATTCCTGTAGTTCTATGATGTTTGATTTCCTTGATTTTTTATTTCTCGTTTGCTTGGGTTAGAGTTGTGGTTGTCCCTTGTGTTCTTTGATTCCTAGGTTTCCTATCTCTTTGCGTGTGCAATTGAACCCTCTGGATTTGGCTTCCTCCCTTAGGAGGAACAAATATTAGATGCAGTCTAGTTGCTTCGTCGGTACATTATCTAAGCCTTGCCTTTTCCATTGCTCCAATATGTTCAGGCGATCTATCCCTTCCCTTTCCACAATGTATCTGAGATCAGGATCTTCTGTTCCTACCTCGCTTGGAGTCATTTCTATGTCTTCATTTTCCTTCTGCATGGGGGTGTTGGCATCTCCGGTTTCTCCATACATAGGAGTTGCGCTATCCCCCCGTCCCATATTCTTTATTGAGATATTTGTGTACTCATTTGTTTATTGATCCCTAGTTTATTTATATTTTTCCTTCTCCTTTCCTCATTCCCCATTGTTGGTCTTGTCCCATCCTTTTGTTCTATTCCTGGCCTCCAGATTGCTCCATGTTTGGGTTTTACTTTGTATCTTGTTAGCTTTGTTTATGTGGTTCGGATTTATAAATCCATCCTCATCCTGTTGTAGTTTGGTGTTTTTTGCTTCTTCTTTTCTAATGAGAGGACATTCTGTGATTAGGTGTCCATGTTCATGACATCTTCTACAGCTAAAGGGGATATTCTCATAGTCAGTGTTTTGTATCCACTCCTCATCCCTGAATTCCTAGCTTATGGATTCTTGGAGTGCCCATGAAACATCCATCTCTATGTAGATTCTTTCATAGGATATATATATACCTTTTAGATTTGCTTCAGATGTCTTCACGTATTTTCCCAATTTGTTCCCTATTTCTTCGAAGGTGGAAGGTATCCAGTAATCTAATGGCAAGGAGTAATGTCTCAGCCAAACAGGTACATTTTTTAAAGTTTCTTTCTCTGGGGAGAATTTTTCCTTCCATGGTCGCATGTACAGTCCTGCTGAGGCATGGAAGTATGTCCCCCCCCTAAAAGAGCTTATCCCTGTCTTATAGGTTCATGAATATTTCTATCAAGAACCCTTTCGATCCCAGATGTAGGTCCACTTATCCTCTTAGCTTCCATTGATATTTAATTCAATTGCACAACATTCTTTCTATGGTCCACAAGCCCATAAACTTGCATATTAGTGCATGTGTCTTCATCCAGTCCCTGTAGAGTTGCATTTGCGGATCTTTCAGTATTACCTTGGGTATAGTTTTTGTTTTTGGTTTGCATGTGTTGCACCCTTCTGCCCCATTGGGGATCTCCATTTCTTTTGCATCCTTCTAAGTTTCTCTGGATTCTCCCCCCATCCGATTGCTTTTTCCCTAGTTTCTTTCCTAACTCTTTTCTGGTTCTGAACCTGAGGTGCTTATCATTGGCACTTTCAAACCTACGCCTTGTGGCCCTTTCCCTTTGTCTACCACTACTTTCTTGTATGAGGGGGTTCCATTACTACCCCCCTTGGTACTCATGTTGTACTCTGTTGTGGCCATGACTTCCAAACCCTAGCCTACAGTTTCTCCATACCCTAGCTGCTCGATGATTGAAATCCAGGCCCCTGTAGAACATTAAACATATGTCACCTTTTTCTATTTAATTTCAAATTCATAACCTAACGTCTTTTTTTTGTATTATAAATATGTTCATTGTTCCAAGAACTACTTTAGATTATTGTGATCCATTTTTATTTTCAAGTGTCTTCCAATTAGGTAAGGGTTTCATTTCTTAGCTACAATCACTATAGCCAAAAAACAATTCTCTTAAGTGGGCTATAGTAAGTTATTTCCTGCAAATTTGAAACCTTCAAATCTAGGGGTCCTTCCTTCCTATATTAAAATTGCACCAATGCTATGCCTTGAGGCATCATACTCCATAATAAAGATTATTGTCAATTCAATAATTCTACACATAGTCTCCTTAAGTTTTCCAAAATATTTGGTTTTCTAAGAAAATGCGTCTTTTTCAATAAATTTGCTAGAGCTAATGATATTTGACTATAGTTCTTGACAAACTTGTAGAAATACCCCATTAGTATTAATAATCCTAAAATATTATTCATGATTTGGTAATTTGGTCATTCCATCACATATTTAGTTTTGCTAGGGTCAACATTTATGCCTTCATGAGATACAATATGACCTAAATATTCCACTTCCTGAAACCCAAAGGAAATTTTTTAACATTTTTTCAGATAGTTTTTGTTCCTCTAATGATCTTAATAAAATGTCAACATGTTGTGCACTCTCTTCCCAAGACTTGTTGTATATTAGTATATCATCAAAATAAAATAATAAAAATTTTCTATGAAAGAACTTGAAAATATAGCTCATCAATATTTGAAATGTGAAGGTACGTTAGTAAGGCCAAATGGAATAACCAAAAGATCATAATGACCTTCATGTATTCTAAAGGCTATTTTATGGATGTCTTCTTCGCTCATTGTAATCTTATGATATCCTTAACGAAGACCCAACGTATTAAAAAAAATGGATCCTTTTAATTCATATAATAAATTGTCAATGAGAAGAATAAGAAAGTTAATTTTAATGGTGATATTATTGAGATATTTATAATATAAACACATACCCCATGAACAATATTTTTTGGAAACCATTACAACTTGTGAAAAGAAAGCACTTTGGCTAGGTCTAGTGATGACAATGTTTAAGTATTCTTGAACCATATGCATCAATCTCACTCTTCAGGAAATAGATATATGGGTATGGTTTGATGTTAGGAGAAAGGATATTTGGTTGCAAGTGAATAGCATGATCATCCTCTTGAGTAGGAAAAAATCATTTAAGAATCTATATAAATACCTTGGAATTATTGTCAATAAAACTTTGGATTTCCAAGGGAAGAAGGGTTTATATGTTCGAACATATAGTAAGGATAGTTATGAAATTATACCATGAAGTTTATTTTATAACAAAATTTTCATCATGTTAGAGCTTATCATTTTACAATGTTTCCCTTAGATGCCTCTACGACCACATCAACATAACCCATTTGGATTTTAATCATTCAAATATTAAAAAAGAAAAATCCTCATAGTAATATTAATGGTATGGAACTTCCTTTAAAAAATTATGTTACCTTCATATTCAATCATTTCTTGAAAATCTGGTGCTATATATAAGCAATTGAGAAGTTTGGCCTATTCAATATTAATGATGTTATGGGTACTACCCGAATTAATAACATTTTCACCATCTTTTCTTCATTATCCTTCTATATTTAGAGTTTAAGGGGTGTTAATTTCATCAAAACCATGGAAAGATATGGTTGGATTAGTCCCTTCTATTTCATGTGAAGGTTCCAACTGTTATTCTTTTTTCTCTTCAAAATGTTTGTAGAATAATTTATTCTCACTCTACTTATCCCCTTTTACTATACTTTCTATCATAATTTAAACATAGCCACATTACTCCTTTTTCATAAAAAATTTAAGGAATCAACCTTTTAGGTTAAGTGAGTTTAGTTGTGGGAACATTTCCATATCTATAGGTGTTAGAGGAAACCCTTATAGTAGACACATTTTTACCTTCAAATTCTCCCACCATACTAAAAACGTTATCCAATGCTTTAGGATATAAAATATTCTCCTTATGTTGAATTCTCTCCTTTAAGGTTCCCTTAAAGACATCCAATAATTTACCCTCCTAAATGTTCTTCACTCTAAAAATCAACTTTTGAAAGTGTTGAATGTGCTTTATTGCTAGCACTCTTTACCTTAAATTTATCAATTGGATAAAGAAGGTGTTTTTGTTGATATCCTGACAATGTAGTACCAATTCATCCATACAAACAAAGAAAGATACAATAGAGTCCTTTTAACAATCACAAATCCATTTGTTGCAAACAAAAATACTAGGTTCTAAATTCAAGGATGAAATAGTTACCTTTTGTAAAGTTGGAACTTGATGTAGATCAAAGAAAACCATTTGGAATGTTTTTTATATTGGATAATTAACATAAAAATTTATCATGCCATTTTTGGAATGAAGTAGCTCCTTGGTTATGATTTGAACCCATGATGATGTGGATCTTCAAGAAATGAATGAATGGTTTCCTATAGCTCCACGATATTGTTGTGTGTATCCTCTTCTCAAGGAAGTAGATTTTTTGTATGCAGGAATATTATCTCTTTCAAAAGTTCCTCCCTCATTTTACCAAGTTCAAGTTTTCTTTTCATTGCTATGAGATTATTATGCATACCATATTTGAAAGTTTGGATTTTCTTATTAATTACCATATTCAAGATGTCAATTATGGGGCTCCTAATTATAGGACTTTGAGGCCCACTTTGGGGATGATGTGACCTTCCTTGTACACTAAAAAACATGTTTTGAAAATGATTGATACAAACATCCCAAAGTTTGTTCATTTGACTATTATGTGATGATTGAATGATTCATTTGTGTGACATGTATTAGTCTAGTTGTGATTTTGATAAATTTATGCATTTATAAAGTTTTACTAACCCGTTTCTCAAGAAATTCAACTTCCAAGGGAAGCATTGATCAACCAACACTCGATATAGAAGGGGGATTGTGTTGCCTCTTCAAACTCCAAAGCATCACAAGTCTTCAATGGCTCAAGACATCCAATCAAGAACTATCTCAATAAAAAAAATCGATTGAGGAATATCATCAAGAATTTCAAGCAATGACTTACCCTCTTAAGGTACGATAGACCAGTTTGGTCTTAGTGGACATTAATCATCATCATCAATTTATAAGGGGATTTCACCATTGAAATAAGGTTCCTTGATTATAGGGATCCAAAATACAATATCCCTTCAATAATTTATTGATTGAAGGGATCTTGTGTAAGTGATATTGGTATAAATAGTAGGTAGATGTTATTCTTGGAGTCACTCTTGTTATTATTATCATTGAAAACTCTATTTGGAGCTTGTGTATTTGAAATTTTCAAGGAAAAAATGTTTTTATGAATTAATCTTCTAATACAAAACATGTGTTTTTGTAATTCTTTCTCTTAGTGTTTTCTCTAGGTTCTCTGTAGAATCCTTTGGTAGGCGCACTAAAGGATATGCAAGATACCTTTGTTTTGTTATTTATTTCTTTACTTGTATTTAGTTATTTTTAATATTGATTTATATTATGTATGATTTCTTGCAAATATTCTTATTTTCATGTACCAATTTTCCAGCATGTCATTTGAAGTAGGGTTAGTTGCTTTATACCAATTCATGAAAAGATGCTTTTAATTTATTTTTTTCAATAAATTTGAATTCTATTAGTTTTCATCAAGTACATTCACTTCATAGTATGTTATTTTTAGCTATTTAATTTTTTCATATTTGATTTATATTCTTTGCATTATAACCTTCTCCTCCCATGTTTAGTATCTTAGATTATCATATGACACTCATGATCATGCCTTGACACCATTGGATGATTGGGTACCCTTATGAATGATGTATTATTCCACTCTAACAAAGTGAGAAAAACTCTCCATGCCCATCGTTCTTTCTTTCCTTGACTTGGGATGTATAGAGTGCAAATCTATCAGTAGTGGATAGAATGAAAGAAGAAGTAAAGAGGGTAATATTAGGAATTTTATTTTTATTAGAATAGGTCCTTGATTCCTACAACTAGTGTGCCTTATCTCTAGTACTTTGTGTCTCTAGTTTAGTTTTAACATATTCTTCACAGTACCTCGTCAAAGAAGCAAGTTCCTAGGTTGAATCTTTAATGTTAATACAAAAAGTTCAACTCTCTTGTTGCAATTCCTTTTCTCATCACTTTTTGGTTCCATTGCCAGGGAGGTGCTAAAAAATAGTTGCATCACATATCTTTTTTATATAAAGAACAAGTAAAAATAAAATCATTGGATTGGTTGCATCGACATAGAGATAAATTTGGAAGATTTTTATCAATAAATCACACTATTGAAATAGATACAATTGGTGAAAAACAATGGGAATTATATTATGACACAAGAATCCAAATAATCATTGAAGAATTTGTAGATTTACCCAAATGGGAAGTAGGATGTTTTTCAAATTAATGAGAGGAAGAAAAAGAATCCTCATCTCACCATACCATGGCTGAGGCTGGAAATCAACAATACAAAATATCTTATTTTCCCATTAGGGAAACCAATCAATAAACAAAATATGAACACTAATCCTTATTCTCTTCCTCATTTTCATGGCCTTATCGTAGAAGACCTTGACACTTTTATTGTTGCGTTTGAATTTATTTTTAGGAACTATGACTATGAATTTGATGTTGAAATCTCAATGTTCCCCCCTCCATATTGAAGGAATCATCCTTGATATGGTTCACAAGTATAGAAGGAAATAACATTAGAATATGGGAGAAAATGAAGAAAGATTTCATTGAAAAGTATAGGGACTATTGTAATCTAGGGATACAATATTTGAAATATTCATAATGATCCATGGATAGAATGAATCCATATAAAAATCTAATGAAAGGTTCCAACTTATTTGTAAAATACCTCGTAGTTTCACATTGGATGATAACTACCTCAGTATTGTCTTTATTAGAGGAGTGAGAGAGGAACTCGTGAAGACCTTGAATCTCCTTGAAAATGGAAACATATTCCAATTGGAGTATGATGAAATTGAGAAAGTGTTTAAAAACTACTCTAGATGTACAAGGAAAAAGAGTAGGAATGGAAAAAGGGTGGTATTACAATCATATAACTCTTAAAATATTACTAAAAAGGAATTAGGAAGTTTGTTACAGGATATGAAAGCTAATATTTTACACTCATTAGAGATGCAGATGGATATATTGCACATAAAGAGGATAAAAGAAGGATAAAAATAATATCTAGCTATGTTTTTTCCTAGATGCACAAATTAACACACTAGAAATAAATGTTGACTTAACAATAACATAATTTTTGCAATTTGTGAATACCAACATGAAACTAATAAATTTCCTTCCTTTCTAGGCATGAACGTTTGCTATCAGGGAGTTGAGGAGAATGTGGAACCACATTGTTTCATCAATGGAAGATTGCAATGATTAGATAGTCCATTTAAAACAAGTACGCCTCATTCCCATCTTAAATGATTTGTTAGGTATAACACACAAATTCATTTTCAACCTTGGTATCCTCATAATCAACCTAACTATCCCATGCAAAATCAATTGCCATAGAAGAATCAAGTTAAACCTTTCAACCATTCATATCCACCATTTCCATCCTAACCTTTATTTAAAAACCATGAATATACTAATCATTCAAAAGTATGTAAACCTCCAAACTAGAAAAAAAATGATTTTTCCCACCTCCAAAAAAAAATAATTCTTCAACAAGAAATAATCAACAATAGGAAGGCCCAATAGGTTTACAATAATCATATGAATTACCAAACCTACTTTATGGTTCTTCAAGACATAGATCTAATATCAAGGAAGGTACTAAAAACCACTCCTCTAATTATGTAACATATATAAAATACAAGCTCTAGAAGAGAGGAATTTCCAATATAAGGAAAACCTATTCCTAAAATAATTCCACCATGTCCTGAAAGGCTAGAGACAAAAAACGATTACACCTACTATGAAAATAGCCTCCTAGGAGAACTCAAAAAATTATGTGTTAATATACCTATCCTCCAAGATATTAATAATGCCCCTTTTTACAATTAATTCATCAAATAAGAATGCATTAAGAATCCTATAAGAATGAAGAATGATTCTCCTACATTCAATGGGATAGGCCAACTAGGAGACCTCATGCTAAGAATATTTATTGTACCTATGTACATGAATGTAGGAATCCCTTTGGTAGATGTCTATATCAACAAGAAATTCATCTAGAATAACTTTATAAACCCAAAGGTAGTGTTGTAATCTAGGGAAAAGTAGGGAGAGTTACCACTAGATCCTTACATAGACATCATAGAGGTACATGCATACACATAGACATATACATGTAATGAGAGCCAAAAGTGTTATAGGAAATTTTTCCTCATCCCATGCAACTTGCTCATAGGGCCTTTCAATTTCCATATGCAGACTTGAAGTGCCCCTTTATACTTCCCAGAGCCAAAAAAACATATTTTTTCACATATACATGCCCTACCAATTATACAACCTGTGTATACGCAGGTTGCACCACTACATCCCATGTACATCATGTTTGTTGCTCAAAATTAAAAATTGTGTTGGGTTTCCATGTTATGTCACAGGATCCATGATCCTTTACCTTCCATATATTAGAAATTTTCTGACTCAGCCCTTCAGTTCCATTTGAAGGCTATAAATTTGGCCATATTCAAACCATCGAAGGAGGAGAATTCAAATTTTGAGAGAAAAGATACTCTGGAGAAATTTTCACTTCATATTGAGTTTGCATCCCTTTATCCTTGAAAGTATGAACACATTATTAAACCCCGAAGCTCTTCCCTCTTTGATGGATAACCTCGTTGTCTCTCTTATATGAGATTTCCATTGGTAGAGGATTGATTTGGTGGAGGCCCAGTTGGAAGGGACTTACTTTCTCAGTTACAAGACATGCTGATATGGAAGTTTGTCACTTATACACTTATGTTGATCATTTTTTTATAGAAATACTCTTTTCTCGTCCAATTGATATCTTGGAAATATTTGAATTATTATTCCATGGGTGTAGTTGTTATGAATATTAATGGATTATTTTATTGTATGTGATAACATTATATATCAACATGATATGCACGTGTATCTTGGTTTTTGAGTAAAAGTTGCAGGTATAAAGCTTTGAGTTGCATGCTCAACGATGCTATTCATCGAATGTCCAGACAAGGTAGGCTCCTTATCTTGTCTTTTTATCATTTCATTTTTATAGCATACTTGGGATTAGAGTTGATTTCTACAATAATTCTTTCTATTGTGGTTTACCCCATGCCATAGAGTGATTTTCCTCATAACAAAATTGGCACCATACTGGGGATTGATCTTTTGTTTTGGGGTTTGGAGTGTTTTCTCCTTGACTTTCTCTCTATTAGCCTAAGTTTCCTTGTTTCTGGATTGCTTCACAACCTATTTTTACTTTTCATATGTGTTTCTTGGCCTGATCCTTTCCATGGTAGCGTTTCACTACATATACATGTGTTTTCCCCTGGAAGACACGTATATACATGAATTGTCTTTCTATAAGGCACGTACAAACGTGGGTTTTTATGAAACAGTCACGTACATCAAATTTTTAAGCTTACTCGATGAGTTTGGTGTTTCTTGGGTGAGTTTTGATGGTTGTTGAGTCTTCTTGGGTCTCTTTCCTAACAGTTCAGTGCTTCCAGAGTGATAAGAAACCTTATTATTATTGAATTTTTGGGTGGTTTTTTCTTTCTTATCATCCTTTTCATTGGTTGTCCTTGCATCTTGGTATAAGTGTTTGCTTCTTAGTATCTTGCTTGGATTGTCTATGTTTCTTTGCAGTAGGATCTGTATATCAAGATACTATTCAGTCCTTTCATTTTTCGTTTCCTTATATCGAAAATACAAAAAAGCACATTTTGCTCATTTTGAATTTTTGGCATTTTCTCTTTTCTTTGTTTAGTATTCATCTTGACATATGTGGAAATATTTCATCTTTTTGAAATTGTAGAGTTGCATTGAAAGTTGAATTTGAAAAGCTTACCATATTTTGAGAATTTAAGATTAGGACTTAGCACTATGTTCATATTCATTTCTTTGATTTGTTGAGTCATGACATCATTAGTTTCACGACCACATTGATTGAGTAAATAAAGACATTATAAGTAATGTTGATTAATTAAAATTGATTAGAAACAATTTTATTTTTTAGAGTGCACAAACAAGCATAGGATATAGGGCCTTGGAATAGGATTTTTTGAGTAAAGTTATCCAAGGCTATTAAACTGAACATATGTGTCTAACCAGGGAGTGGTGAAATCCATTGTGTAATTAGTGAAATCAAGACGATATGGTCACACCAGAGTTAAGCACGAGATCGCGTGAATTTGGTTGTAGATATATCCCTACAATACCTTCTTAGCGTTAGAGATATTTATGGGGATCCATTCATATTTGGGGGTCTTGCTAGTACCTTTACTTCCATGAGAGGCAGTGCTTTCAATATTTTGGGCTTTGTTATCTTGCCCATACTATCGACCTAACTTATGATTGTTCGCATGCACATTGTCTATATCATGGTTCCTTTAGTTGCTTGACATAGGTAACCACATAAGTTAATTGCATGGGTTATTCTACAGGTACCCTGAGTCAAATAAGGGTCGGACAACACACAACCTTTATGGAGGATTATCTCTCCTGGGGGATATGATCCACTACATTGTTAAGCCCATGAGGGCCCTTATAATTGATTCTGATACCTCCAATCTTTTGAAGGGAGTCTCAGGCCCCTCTTAAGATAGGAATACCTACTCTAGTGAGGGAGACCCCTTTTCAACTACTATATCTTGTTTGTGTGCATTTGAATTTTTTGTTTATTTTGGTGTGCTCTTTGATTGTTAGTTGGAGCTAGGATTTTGTTGTATATCTCAAGTCTTGTGTCATCATGGAGACAAATCAGTTTCCTCGTAGGTCTCACTGTTTTTTGAAGTTTCCCCCACATCTTGAGTCTTATCCTTATAAAAGGTCCAAAGTTATCAAACGTGGTACACACACATCCACCTACCAGACTTGTGATTATACAAGTATGTGTATTGAGTCTATTCATAATGATATTGGGAGTCCCGAGACTCATATACCTATTGTAGTTAATGGGGTTCCTTCGACTCCTTCAGTTGCAACAGTTGTAGTACTGGAGGTTCCCATCATTACTCTTATTGATCCTGTGGTTACTATTGAACCCATAGTAACCAACCCTTTTGGGTCTCATTTTGGTATGCCTGGATACAATTCTCAGTCCATACCTTTGGTCTCTAATCCATTCTCTTTTGGTATGATAAATATGGCATCGTAACTTTCATCCTCCATCCCAATGAATAATGCAAATCCTATTCTTGGACATGGGGATTGGATCCTCTGCCTAATCCTCTCTCATTTGGTGGAGATCATATACCCTAAACAACTCCTATTGTTGGAATCCAACCTCCTTTTCCTCTTGGGTCTAATCCTAGTCTCAATGATCCTAGATGGAGTATTCAACTGGGCAGAGAACATATCGTCTATGTTCCATCCTTTCCCCCTTCCTCCTCCACGCTAAATCCGACTAACACATTTTCTATCATGAATCCACCTCTATCCTCCATGTTTCCATCCTAGGGGATTTAGTTTCATTCTATGGGAAACCCCCATCCTAGAGCCATTTCGAATGGGGGAAATGTTTGTAACCCTCATTATACCATTCCTACCGGTATGGTTCCCACACAACCTCTTATGAATCATTTTGGATGAGGATATTACCATACTAGACAGGGCCATTGTGTATACCAAAACCATGGATGGGTTGATGTCCCTCAACATCAATGTTTCCCAAGATCATGGGCTTAGATGCTGCAACCCCAATTCCCTTTTATGTTCATGCTTAATTTACATGATTTTTCGAGATTATTGAATGACTCAGTGTGTCATGATCCGTCATGCCCCCCCGTCCCCACTAATATTCCTTCAGATATTCTGAAATTCAAGGGAAATACTGGTGAGGATACGGGTGATCATGTTACTACTTTTCATCTTTGGTGCTAATACAATTCTCTTAATGACGATTCTATTCGTTTGAGACTGTTTCAACGCACCCTCATGGGGGTTGCAACGAAATGGTACATTGAGGTACCAAGGGGAACATACAAAAATTTCAATTAGATGGTTTTGGTCTTTGTCAACCACTTCCAATTGTCGGTTTGTTATGACGTCATCATAGAACTTATGTCAACCCTTCTCCAAGATAAATCCACACATGTCTCAGACCATATCCAAGAGTGGCATAGACAAAAGAGGTTGATTAAATCCTACATTCCTCTAGATTTTTTGTTGGAGTGTTTCCTTAAATCCTTAATGAATTATATTTCGAAGGATGTTTCTACATCCGAGGTAACATCTAAGGAGGAATCTATTTTCAAATTCCAACAATTGGACCTCATATATGATCAATCTATAATTTTATATGAAATTCTTCCTCACGTGATGCGGTCAAATTATGATCCTAGAAAAAATATTAAGCCTCATGTCGATGGCATCATAGTCTCTACAAATGCTAAGTCTACAGACAGTAAGTTTTAAACCTATGAAGTAAAGAAATGCATATAGATTCTTAATCAATACAAAAATTAATCAATGGCTCATACACAAAGTACACAGAGATTTTATACCGGAAACCCTCAACCGGAAAAACCTTTCTTATATTCATTATATCGAATTTCACCATTCACCATACAATATATACAACTTTTTTAGGTATTCCGTAGATACCAAAACCCTAATCCCTTAATCTGGGATTAATTTACAAATCTGCTAAAAATAGCAAAAAACCACCGCAAACACAGTTGGATCGTCAGACGTAGTTGTCATATCTGATGTTCCCACACACACACCCATGCAAATAATATAAAACATACACAACATTCTCCCACTTGTTGTTTTATTTTCATCCAGGGGTCCAGGGGATTATATAGTCAACAATCCAGCGCAACAATGCCCATTGTTTCTCTACACCAGGAGAAATTTTCTGTGCTCACAGAATTTGTCAATAAGTCTGCAACATTATTCAAAGTGTCAACCTTTTCCAGCAACACATTCTTTTCCTCAACCATGTCTCTCACAAAGTGATACTGAACATCAATATGCTTTGTCTTCGAATGATAAGTTGGGTTCTTTGCCAAGAATATTGCACTTTGACTGCCACAGTCTAATCTCACTGCTTGTTGTACCAACCCAATACTTGAACACAATATTTGTAACCATACAGCTTCCTTGCTTGCATGAGTGGCTGCCATGTATTCAGCTTCTGTAGTTGAGAGTGCCACTACAACTTGTCTTTTTCTCATCCAACTGATTTCTCCTCCAAATAGGTTAAACACATACCCACTTGTAGATCTTTTGCGATCCAGATCTTTAGCCCAGTCTGCATCAACAAAGCCATGTATGTCCACCACTCTGTCTAATCCCAGTCTTCCTTGGTAGCACAATCCATAACTGGTGGTGCCACAAAGATACCTGAAGACCTTCTTTACTATTGTCCAATGCTCCTTCACTCGTTTTGACATATACTTTCTCAAAACTCGCACTGCATGTGCAATGTTCAGTCTAGTACAAACCATTGCATACATCAAACTACCAATTGCACTGGCATATGGAACATGGGACATGTCCTCTTCTTCTTCCTGTGTCTCGGGACACTGATCTATAGATAACTTTACACCTATAGGAATAGGAACCTTGACCAGTTAACTTCCATGCATATTAAACCTCTACAATATCGTCTCAACATATTTTATTTGATTCAACCAAACATTCCTACTTGCACAATCTCTTTTAATCTCCATTCCCATAATGAAGTTAGCAACACCGAGATCCTTCCTGTCAAATTTGGAGGATAGTTGTGATTTCACCTCCTTGATAACATCCATGTTATTTCCTACCAACAATATGTCATCAACATACAACAATACATAAATGAAGTGATTACCAACCTTCTTGGAATATACACAGTGATCAACCCTGCTTCTTACAAATCCCAATCCAAGGATGTATGTGTCAAACT
>JZKD02S1739911.1:816640-828599 GCA_000966675.3 Picea glauca
ATATTATTAAAAATTATAGTTACAGGGGTTTAGGTGGGATCTAGAAGAGATTTGGTGAAGATATCTACTTGTTGATCTACTAAAGGAACAAAGATCCACACATGTTGTCCTTGAGGATGAGATTTCCAAATTGAGTGCATGTAAATATCCATGTTTTTTGTCTTCTAATGAATCAGTGGATTATGAATAAGGTCAAAGGTACTTTGATTGTAGGAAAGGTGGAATGCGTTTGTGGAGGAAGATCAAGTTGATCAAGCATCATCTATATCCAGGGAATATGTTTCCCGACAAGAACTTCACTAGCATAGTTGTCGATAGTGGAGGGTTTCCAGACTCAAAGATCCCTCACACACCCACCCTTTATGAGTCGATATTCTTTTGGCCTCATGAATGAGCAATATTCCTGGAATGATCAATAAATGTCATCATCATAAATGTCATCATTGTTGTCATAGTATTGTAGCAACAAATCTTCAATGAACATGATGTTCTTCATTGTTATAACATCTTCGTCGAAACTGTTCGAAAACATGGGACTTTGGCCCATGCATTTGGTGGCAAGAAGAAGACTCTTAATGATATTTTGTATTTAAATAATGTCATTTTGTATTTAAAATTTATGGGTTGACAATTTACTCCAAGTTAGTTGACAAGTTCCTCTCCAAAACCACATGCAAAAACTTTTCAATATAGAAAAAAATGTTCAAATTGAACAAAAAATTTTAACACTGCAAGGAACCAAGACAAAATTATATGAATAACAGGTGGTGGATATAAATCCTATTTAAATCTTCCTAGTTTACCGAAATTTTGGTGTTTGACTATGTCTACACATGGCTTTTAAAGTTGTCTAACACAATACCTCCCTTTGTTAACACTCTATACAAGCAAACTGAGATCTAATATTCCTTACCTTCATACATAGAACATACATGTACCTTATAATCCACCTTAATAGTTACATAACATTAATGTAAAACAACCTTAAAACTAGAAATTATACATGTTAAAATAGTTTTCCGCTAAGACTCTTATAAACCAAATCTTGTAATTGTTAACATATAACCCATAACATTTATAACCCTATTAATCTTATAAAACCTAATATAACCTCCCTATCCCCTACCATCTATAATATCAATAACCCATATCCCATTAACAACTAATATAACCCTTGGTATCTATAAAGACATATAATCTCTAATCCTTACACCTTCTATTGCATCCAACTAAAATAACAGTGGATTCCTATACCCTTTGATCTATAACCCTATAACCCATCTCATTCCTAACCCATATGAATCCCAACAAAAATAACCACTTCCACAGTACATTATAACTCATAATATAACACATAACCACTACAACTCCTAATTCCTAAAACTTATAACACCTATAAAAGTTAATCCATAAACATTATAACCCTCAAAAACTACCCCCAAACACTTATCATTCCTAATATAACCTTGAACTCTTATATCCTAATCCTTAAACCCTACGACTCTTAACCCATATAACGCTTATTATTAAGAACCCCTAACCTCTATAACCCTCAAACTTTATAAACTCTACACCTAATAGATATGATGAATAACTCGTATAACCCCTTGCCCCAACACTTGTAAACCCTAACAAATATAAACCCACAACCCCATAATGAGTGTAACATTCACCCCAACAACCTATCACCCTTAACCCTCATAATTCCTTACCTTGATAACCTTATCAACCCTAATCCCCATAATTCATATAATATTGACCCCTATAACCCATCACCCTAACCTTTATAATTTCTTACCCTTCTAAATCCTTTCTCCCCTGACTCATATAAATCCTAGTTGTGATAACCCCTAAATTGTATCTATGTTAACAACTAACCTCTAAACCATAACCCCTAAACCCAAAACTTTCATAATCTTTAAGACCCTAAACTTGTATAACCCCAAACCTATATATCCCTTACCTCCATAATCCCTAACCCATAGTCCATATAACTCATATATCCTGTAATCCCTATAACATATAATTTGTAACCCATAAAATCTATACATTTTAACCACTACAATTTTTAACCTATATTAACCCTAACCCTTATCACCCCTAGATCTTATAACTTTTATCTCTCTTAATTGTTATAACACCTTATCCTTAAAAGCTATAACATATATACCCTTCACCCCTTTGACCTATCACTACCAACCTTAACCCACATTAAAACTAATCTCAATCATCCCCAAATCCTATAATCCTTATCATTATGAACCCTTATAACCCATTACCCCTAACAACTATAATACATATACCTTTATCGCTTTAACTTATCAACACCAACATTCATAATATATAGCACCAATTAAACCATACAATCCTTATAAATTTTATTCCTAAATTATATAACCCATACCCATTATAACCTTTTACTAACCCAATAAAATATAACACCTATAACCTCTAATACCCCCATCCCCAAACTTGCAAAATTTCTAAACCTAACAATCATTGACATATATATCCCCAAACCCCTATAACACTTAATAATAAAGTCTTAAACCCTATAACCCCTATAATCACTAATTCATATAACCATTATCAATCCTTAAACCCCAAATTCTTAGTCCCTATAAATATTTACTATAAATTTTATCCCCCCTAACAGGTAATGTAATACCTAGCACATATAACCACTAAATTCTATATTACCTAGTTGATAACAATTAACCACTATAACCTCTAACACATATAATTTATAAAACCTATAATCCCATACCCATAACCCCAAAATTATAGTCACTAACTCCTCACCTTATAGACCTTATGAAAATTTTACTCCTATAACCCATCATCCATAAGTTATTAACCCTAACACTAATCAGTCCCATATCTCCCAAACCTTCTAAAATTTGCATTCTAAATCCCAAACCTTCTGTTTCTTCCAAAATATCCTCATATTCATTGACAACAACTCTAGCATGTTTATCCAATGAAAAATGATTCAAAAATTCCATGTAAACTTCAATCTCAAATTTTATTGAAGTGTTGCCTCCATGACCCTACTTCAAAACACATTCTACTTGTTGTTGTAAGCTTGGTTTTTGAAGAAAGATACAAGTCAAAACATGAAGAGAAAAGTAAGTAGTCTTGTTTCCAATGGAAAATTGATTTCAAATTTTTCTATCACCCATTCTAGAACATCCCAAAGTGCTTCCTATCCTTCCACCATGGCCATTTGGGAATATGTATTCCCACACAAAATTTGAAGAATCAACAGGTTCCTCAATTTTTCCATAAAATGAAAAGGGAATAAGACATGCGAATCATTTGGAGTTTATCAATGTTTTTCCATATTTACTAGTTGAGTTTCATGGAAAATAATTATATCCAAGGTTCTCGAAACAACATCATACCCAAGTTGATTACTAACATGCCCCTTCATGGATATGGGACTGAAAATATCAGTGCACTATTCATAGCATTCCCTATCTATGTTCATGAAATGAGTTGTGGCTTGAGAATGGTTTTCTCCTAATTCTGATTCATTTTTATCTTGCCAACTTCTTTCCATTTCATTCTTATAATTATGTTCCAATTTCACTTCATTAATTTTGTCACAACCCTACTAATTTTATGCATTTGAATTCCCTTAAAAAATAACACAACATTTTCAAAAATGCCTCTATTCATGGACTACGATTAGTTCTATTGGGAATTTAGGCACCTCAATTATGTTAATGCCTTAATGACCATAAAAATATCAATGCAAAGGTCATACGTTAATGAGCCATCAAGGGAACTATCATACCTATATTCTACCCCTGACTGGTTGACAAACTTTAAAGAGTTTTCATTCAAAGAATCTGGGCACAATTCTTCTTCTGGAATAGAGGGTGTATCATCATAATTTGAAAGACAATTTGAAATTTTGAATTATTTGAAAGATAACCCATCAATCAAAACAACCATGCCCCATATCCCTTATTTTGACAATATCTTTGACAATTTCTTGACCTTCAGATATGCTCTGTCCAGCCCCATAATTTATTTTGATCTTGCCTAGAATATTTACTCCATCATGTTAGGAGGTCCTTATTCTCATCTACCAGTCATCATTATCTTTTTTTCCAAAATTTAATGAGTGCTCCTTGACTGATCATATTTATCTTGCTTGACACAATATTTTTTCCACATGACATTTAATCATTAGTCCACATCATATCCAACTATCATAGACTCGTACCTTTTTGGAATTGATGCATCCTACCATGGAGAAACATGACACAGAGAAGAATCCTAGTAGGTTTTTATTAGATCTGATATAATATAATCATTTTACACAAACACGTAAGTGCATCGTTTGATGAAATGCTAAGCCAAACATAATTATTGCATCACCTAAATATGAGCATGGTTTACTTTTTTTTTATGGTCAATACATGGTGATACTCTTAGTTGTATTGCAACATTTGCATTTCTACATAATCTCAACTCTCTCCCATAGAAGATTGATGCATTATCTGATGGAGCAATTTAGTGTTTGAGTACAATATTCATGCATTTACATCCTTGGTTTTCATTGGCAACACTGTTAGCTTACACAAGAAACTTCAAAAATGTGATTTGGATCTTGATAGGACACCACTCTTGTGCCATAATAACTCTTGAATACTGGGTTCTCAACACTTCTTTTATGACATAGATATCTAAACATATTTTAAAGGTTAAAATTGTTCACTGTTGGTGCATACTAATACACAGTTTATACAGTACATGGTTTCTTGACATTAATGTCAGAACTTACATTCCTTTTACTACTCACTTGTCACATTGTGGATGGTCTATCCTTATGGTCATAATTTGTTGGAACTTCCACATGCACTTGAATATTTGAGAGGACATTTCACTGTTGAGATATTATTTTCACACAGTATACACTTTCTTGGACAAACTGTTTCAAGTAAAGGTGTTACATTGCTATTTTGGGATAATCTAATGCTGGTCTTATCATGATAACAAACTTGTGGTAACATGTTCAAAATGTTGTTAAGAAAACACTAACTGATTGATCACTTTGGATATTTGTTCTCATGGTTAAAGGCATTAATTATCATTGTCGAATGACACAACCGTTGCTCACAATGAATAGTGCAATTGTTCTCACTTAATAAATTTGTTGTCTTCACACTTCTTTAATAATAATAGCAGTATCTGTAGTGTTTCCTTGGCTTACTATTACACATGATTCTTGAGATATGATCCATGGATGATTGTAATAATACTCTTGACTCTTGATGTTAATGATATAATGAATAGATGATGTAATTCTTTAAATTCACTGTTTGATTTTACAATTGGAAGCATGTTTCACATTCTGATAGCATTTCATGTTATATGAAGTATTGAGCAGCAAGATTTCATTTTAAATTTTCAAATCATAATCTTGAATGAGCACTTGTCTAAGTTAAACACATTTTGAGCTTGTTCACAATTGGTAATTTAATCCACAGTTCATACACACTTAAGTTTCCCTTTTTTCCTTGAGAGAGGGTAGTGTCAAGTTTCCCAAGTCTTCATTAAACCAAGTTAGAGAGCTTCTCTTTCTTACTAACAACATAGCTTATCTTGAACTTTCGGTATTCCCCCCTTGACTAGGATACCCTTCCAATAGTATAAAGAGTGGAGCAAGGCCACCAAGGTGACAGTGGGTGGTCTGCCTAAGAGTTGCCTCTAGGCTCTCCCATCGGGGTTAGGAATTTTTATTCTAGGAGAGAGTTTGAGCGGAAATAAGGCCCATCCTTTGTGCCTCAAAACTATTTCCACACTTGTCTCCTTCATCCATAGGATTCGAAATCTAGGAGACTCGACCACATGGCAGGAGAGATACCCCTTATTGGATCTTTATTCATCAAAAGATATTTCCTCTACAATCCCCTCTAAGATGAGGCAATTTGGTCCTATAAGGTCTCTTTGTTATTTTAGTTTGTTGGCATCCCTATTGATTGTCTCCCCCCTTATAGATACTCCTTGGATCCCACCGGTCACATTATAGCTCCTTGAACAAGGTGATTAGAGAGGATATCCACAAACAATACATCTAGGTAAATTGAACACCCCCTAAGGGACTTGACCCTAAGATGGCATTCTACTTCAAGCACTTCATGCAGCTAAAGGATGAAATTATAGTCAAACTTTACTATACTCAGACATTGCATGGATATCCTTAGGATTTATCTTGGCAAGTTTAGGGTTTTCTTTCACCAACTCCCAATTGGGTAAATCATCACATTCCTCGTTAAAGAGGATTTGTCAATTGCGTCAACTGCAAGATATTGAGTCGTATGCAAGAGCACATCATCTTTAGATGTCTCATTTATTATAAGATTAGAGGGAGGTTCCATTGGCTCTACCAGGAGTCCTGGACTTGGGTCACTCCCTCACTACATTTCTACTCTATCCATATCAAAGATGCACAACTCTTGTTATATGGGAGGTGTTAGTACATGAGACATGGATCTTCTTATATGGGAGGTGTTAGAACACAAGACATGGATCCTATAAGGATTCCTGAGATAGATCTTGTTAGACATTTAATCATTAGTCCACATCATATCCAACTATCATAGGCTTGTACCTTTGTGGACTTGATTCATCCTACCATGGAGAAACATGAGAGTGGATGTGGTTGTATTAATGTGGTCACTTGGTGTTCTCTCAATCTTATTTTCTTTAATCCCCTTGTACGTACATGATTATTCCATGTGTCATTATATTGAGATTTTGAGATCTTGGACTCTTTCTCATAACAAATAATTGTATCCTTAAATTATCTTGGTTTCCCTATTCCTCATGCATGCAAAAATATGATGCAATATGATTCTAGCAAGTGTGAAGTGTCTAACGAACTTAAGCCATGGAACCCCAGGCCCACCAAGGCATCCAAACCTAAAATATTATGCATTAGGCTTAAGTCTAGGTACCATGTTTCTAAGAAAGTTCTTGCATTGGAGATATTTGAAATGAAAAATATGCTCAATTCCTATGGATCTGAAGTATTATTAGAGCCTAGTGAAATCTTATTTGAGTCAAATTCTCCAAAATACTTGGAATTTTTTTGATAAGGGTGTCTTCTAACTTAGCTTTGAAAATGTGTAGTGGTCCCATGTGGCACACTCTAGAGCCACCACTAGTCCTTCCAAGTTCATTCATGTTGATGTTTCATTTCCATGTGGTGGAATTTAGTTGGACCTTGTGTTTAATGAGACAACCATGTTGACATCATCATAATGACATGGTAATTTCTGAGTCTGCCACATGTCTTTTTTATTTTCCCTATTATCCAAACCATCTCCCTTCTTTGTCTCCCTTGTATATGTGGCATATTTTAATTGGTCCCAAAGTTGTTGATGTGGAGATTCTCTACATCATGGATATTTGATGGTATACATAGACATCTATATCCCTTTGTCTATATTCTATGCAAAAGAGTCGTGAGTCACTTAATGACATGGCAATTTCTGAACCATGTTGACATCATCATAATGACATGGCAATTTCCTTAGATCCATATGATAAATTTATCATGTCCTTAGTGTTTTCACATTTTTAATATGTCCTTAATATAAAGTGAAATCATGTTTGAGTCCAATTCTCCAAAATACTTGGAATTTGTTTGATAAGGGTGTCTTCTAACTTAACATTGAAAATGTGTAGTGGTCCCATGTGGCACACTCTAGAGCCACCACTAGTCCTTCCAAGTTCATTCATGTTGATGTTGCATTTCCATGTGGTGGAATTTAATTGGACCTTGTGTTTAATGAGCCAACCATGTTGAAATCATCATAATGACATGGCAATTTCTGAGCCTGCCACATGTCTATTTTATTTTCCCTATTATCCAAACCAACTCCCTTCTTTGTCTCCCTTGTATATGTGTCATATTTTAATTGGTCCCAAAGTTGTTGATGTGGAGGTTCCCTACATCGTGGATATTTGATGGTATAAATAGATATATATATCCCTTTATCTATATTCTATGCAAAAGATTCGTTAGTCACTTAATGACATGGAAATTTCTGAACCATGTTGACATCACCATAATGACATGGAAATTTCCTTAGATCCATATGATAAATTTATCATGTCCTTAGTGTTTTCACATTTTTAATATGTCCTTAATATGTCCAAAATAAAGAGGGATATCACATTAAATTAGGCGGTTGACCACTAATATTGGTAATTTCACCCTAGTCTAATTGTGCATCCAAAACTAAAGATATAAATTTTTTATTTAGAACTGTGAATATGATGATGGACTACTAACTAACAACACATGAACATGAAATTGAAGGTACAACCAAACAGAAACATGTAAGATATTTCTTCGTTGTGTGAGGAAATCGTAGGACAAAGAGAGGCCAAAAATGCGACTGCATCTAGTAGATATGATAAGAAAACAAGTACCAGAGGTGAAAAAGTCATAATAAAATTTTGTAGACGCATGAAAATTTTTCTTGTCGAAGGAGGATCATGCTCTTATGACAATGAGAGCATAGGAGACATAAATGTTCCACTTAGGTATAAGCATCTGGTGAAGCAATGGGAATGTAAGGAACTACCCCCTATAGATTTTGACTTCGTTGTCAACAATAGGACATATCGCATTGCACCATCCTCCCTGTATGGCTTGGGGCTATTTTCCATGGATGGAATAATTGTAAAATACAATACAATAATTGAATTGATGGACTATGTCAGATCGTGTTACAATTATAATGATTGGATACGGCTAGTCCAATACATGTGAAGTATGCAGAGATATGTACTCGCTACAAATTATATAAAACTAATAAACAAGGATAAAAATAAGGGAGAGACTATCTATATTGATGGAAGGCCTAAAGATTTCAGCAATATCGCAGGGTTTATAAATAGCACATGACCTGGGACAAAATACAAAAAACCGAATTGCATATTTGAGGGACGTGAAGAGAATCGGGTAGTCCTGTGCGCAATAAAAAAGATAGCTCCCAGGGAAGAGTTATTAGTGGATTGCCATTTGAATCAAATAGACACATTGACTAATAGTGTGCAGGTTCTTATGCAACACCTATTTAAGAAACCTCTACTGATTGCATTATATTTTTTGATTATCTTTAACATTGTTGTAAATATTATAATTAACATTTTTTTTTGTTATCATTAACAATTTTTTAAATATTTGTGGGTTCTAATTATATTATAATGTGGTAGAATGATTGTGGAAAAGGGACAGCTGCAGAACATGTAAATGATTATCAATTTCCACTTTTATTTTACGTTGTTTTTATTATTTTCTTATATAATTTTATTGAAATAACATTGTTTTTGTTGAAATTATATGGAGTCAGCAGGCCATGTGGATCATGATTCCGTCGATGATGAGGGGTTTTATTCTTGCGCTGATCCGATGCTCTCATTAAAAAAAAAGACCATTAAATATAAAAAGGAACTATTTAGCTTGTTATATCGTCCAGAACAAACTCTAGACGTCAAAGAAAGGATCAAGATCCTTATGTCACAACTTAAAACATATAAGGTAATAACCATAATTTTTTTTATTTTTTTTAATGCACTCATATGTTCAATTATGATACTTTGTTCTTTAACTTTTACAGTATCTCACGAAAAAAAAAAAAAAATTTATAAATGAATATTTGGAGCCTGTTCATCCCAGGGTTGGTAGTAGTGGCGCTACAAAGACACTACAGAGTCCTGATGCGGGCAGTCATAAGCAACTAGAGCACTATTTACTTCTCCATCTTCCACACCTCATTTAGATAGGAGCCATGACACACACCGACATGCATCCACACCTTGATCAGAGTCTAGAGAGGGTGGAAGAGATGAGGATCATAGTGATGTGGTTGAGATGGTTGCATTTCCTGGAGCTAGACATGTGACAAGCACAAGGACCCTTCCGTGCACATTTTTGGTCGATGATAATGGAATTCCATTAAAACAATCAAGACTCTGAGTTAGTTTTAATTCACATTTTAATCGTTTAATGTTTTCCTCATACATAAATCATATAGATTATTAATTTTAAATTAATGATCATATCTTTTTGTCTGTAGGAAATGACCTTTTTTATAGGCACGTAGAGAGCAAGGCCTTGTCTAGCTTTGGGGAAACCTTATGCATGAGCTGGAATTTCTAGAATTCCAACCTCAAAAAGGAACTTATGGATTATATTGAAGGCCTCTTTGGTGTAGACACGTTCAATACAAAAGTGGTCACATCCGCAGTGGGTGAATATTTAAAATATACCCAGGATGTTTATAGATGAAGCTTGACAAGAAATCCTAGGTATGAGCATCTGCCCTCAATTCTAGAGAGGGAGTGGAAGGCGATCATTGATGATGCAAAAGAGAAGATTTTGAAAAAGTCAGGAGAACAAATAACTAGTACACCAAGGTAAATTACAAATTTTTTAATTCAATACTAGATTTATTTTTCTTTGGATCTAAATCAAAGTGTGGTTATATATAACATACTTGAAAATTTTGATGATAAGTTGCCTGACACTTTGAAGGCAAACAAAGCAAGGATTTCCAAACATGGCCAACAAAAGCTAGGCCAGGGCGACTACTCAAGGTTACAGTCATAAATTGTAAGTACCCAAACATCTTAAGAATATTATTGTATCACCTTACAACTTTAAGGTAATTCCAACCAAAAAAATTAAAAAAACCATACCCTTATGAAATACAGGGCGACAACTTTGGAACTGAAACCATGGAGGAAGACCTCTAACTTGGTTACAAGTACGGTTATAAATCCATGGTTGAGGGTAGGAAAATCATGGGGCAAACCCCAAGATCCAATTTGCGGGATAAGGTAAATACAAATCAGTCGACATTGACCTTTCGTTATATATAAAATACGTAAATGTTTGATATCTTCCATAATTTAATTTCTTACTTTGTTTTAATCAGGGGAGTAGCACGATCAATGAAACCATTAGTACTGAACAACAAAGCATTGATAGTGAAACACAACCAGATGATTATGGTGCTCCCCAGCATCCCCATCACAGTGAGATGCAACCCCAAGATGTTCCTATGACTGAGGCCCATGACGGTAAAATGTCTATATATTAATCATATACTTAATAATTTTGTACTTATAAATTTTGATGTTTCAATGGCAGAGAATGTCATATATGATCATCCTCGACTTGAAGATTAGGTGAACAAGCCAACATCCATTCCAACGGTGTCGACTAGAGGACCAGTTAAATAATTACGTTGTAGAGTTTTTTTTTTTTACTATTAATGAACTAATTCAATGATATTTAAAATTTGGCCATATAAATTTAATATTTTTTATTTTTTTAGGTGATGGCCCCTCACAAAAAAATCCACGCCATGAGTACAAGACCAGCCGTACTCAACATGAAAGGACTGAAACAACATCATCTACTGAAGAGCACCCAATAAACAAAGACATGGACATTGATGATTTTCTTAAGAACTGGAAAGCAAAAAAGAAGACTAAAACAAATTCATGATGTCGTGTAATAATTTTATAAGACAATTAGATGTACATTATATAGTTGATAATATACACAAGGCTATTTCTATGGCTTGTATATATCTATGAATGTAATTTTGTTATACACTTAATGATAATTTCANCTTCTCTTAATGATGCAACTTCCAAAATCTTGTGACATGATATATGCAACTTTGAAAGTCTTGTGACATGTTTCATTGTGTCTCACATGACAAAGAGCATTACCATTCTTTTCATTGTGTCTTTTCATTGTTTCATGCACATGGTGTTGCTACTCAACATTGAATCAAAGCCTAATTATTCATTCCTCTATGATATGTACAATGATGTTGAACCTTCCACAAATCATTGCGAGCAGAAAAATAAGCCAAGGACATGAACCCAAGGATTTCAATGTTAAGGTCTTGTGATT
>JZKD02S1739911.1:829232-844187 GCA_000966675.3 Picea glauca
TTCCACTACAACATGCAACATAAGGAATATATTCACTTTATGTACTTCATGGTCCCTTAGATATATTATTCTCTCTATTTCTCTTTAGTGTGGATAGAAAGAGCTTGATCTATTGGATTCTTTCTAAGAATTTCTTAAAATAACTATATTTGTATCTCAAGGATATAAAGAGTATATAATGGATAGTGAATGATGAATTGTTATCTTCCCTATCCTATATGCTCACCTACAACCACTATATTTCATCCAAAGTCTACAATTTTCCTCTTCTTGATGCTGATTTTGGATAATTTCCAAATTGGTATATTGGGTTGGAAATGAAGAATAAAACATGAAATATGTAGAGAATTAATGTTAGAGTGCTTACCACAATGTTAGAGTCAATGAAAATGATATCATTGGTGGAAATGATGGATGAAATTACCTATAAGTAGAGGAATGTAGGACTCTTACACTTCCCATGGCACGAAGAGAATTATTGTATTGTTTTCCTTGGATATTTTATTGTTTCTTCTTGGAGAAGAATATGGATCTCAATAACTCAATACTACTTTTAGTAAGGAGGTGTTTAAGAAGAATATTTTATTGGTATTCCTTCGATAACTAATGGATCTAGGAAAACAAATACTTCTTTATTGTTGAGGAGATAGAGATAAAACCTATGTAAGGGTTTTCTCTCTCCATTTGATGTATGGTTGGATTTGGGGAGATCTCCTCTTTGTGTCGTTGTTGAATATCTTGAAGGCAATGGAAAGATGGAATCCTTTTACTTTTGTGGTATATTTTCTTGGGATTGATATTGCTGAATACTAATGTTGGAGGTTGCTTGCATCAAGGATGTTTGAATGGCTGAAATGATATGGGTAACATCTATTCCTAATTAGGAAGACAGGTCCCTTGTTAAGAAGACTTTAATTGTGGCTCATTCCTTCTTATTTATCTTTGTGTCTATGGCTGGTAATATAATGTAACATGCTTTGTCTTAATTCAAATTTGTTGTTATGTTTATGTTGTCTATTTGTATACATACCTTCATACATGCATTGATGGTTTTCCTCATCAAGAATTCCTACAAGTAATTTTCTATATTTGTGGGCAGAAAGATAAATGTTTTGTAGATCCTTTATTATGGATATGTTCACTTTCAATCGCATAGCTATTTCCCTTGGTAAACGATTCTTGACTCCACTTTCCCAATAGACTTGAGGCTAGTCTTCATTGTCCCATCATTCTTTTTTAAACCTATTCTGCAATACTTGTTTTTCTAAAGAAACTCTTCATCTCACATTGAGCCCTTTATTGCCTAAGATTTAGCAATCCTACCTTAGTGAAGACCCCCTTGAGTTGGAGAAGAACCAACCTAAAGAGTGGGAGTGGTTTTTGTGGTGACATTGGATAGTCCCTCCAAGTTGCCCTTAGATTTTCACCTTTGGATTGGGAATTTTACACAATGGGTGAGAGTTTGAGTGGTAACATGGGGAAAAAATATTTTGGATGAAGAGTTTTATGTCTAATAAGAGATATTAGTGACTTCTAGTCCACTTTAGAGTCCCAAAATAAATTTTAGAAGCTATCTCTGATCTAGAGGTGAAGATGGCAATAACATACAAGACGTTTTCATTCTATGCATCCAGTTAGCATAGCTTATAGATATGTCAACCTTTGATAACAAAGTTCTTAAACTTTATGTAATGAAGTAGGCATCCCTTTTGGACCATGTGAAACCTATAACAAAGAGGTATATGAAGGCATTTCTATGTAGGAGGGTAATAACCTTATTAGATTTGTGTAGGAAGAAAAATGTCCCACTGTCTATTCCGTGCAAAATATTGCACTAACATATTAATATGGTAGTAAGGAGGAATTTGGAGGGGGAGTGGTCCATAAAAATTCCAGTTTTATGTAATCCTATTTATAGGTGGGAAATGGGAAATATGATCATTGGGAATTTAAATTGTATTTAGCAAAGAACTAGTATTCGAGTAATAATTAGGGTTTCATTTTGGGAAAGATTAATTACATGCGACCAAATCGATGAAAAGCACAAAACTATAAGTTGCAGTTCTTACTTAATTTTGTGTAGATTTTCTTGGTGCTACTGGTATATTGTGGACATTAATATAATTTATTTATTTCTTAGTCTCAAGACTTAGGGCCATTTTTTCTAAACAATGGCCTTAGGTGATTAACCTTTACCCTTGATGCAAGTCTCTCTTGCCCTCGACGACACAGTCGCTTCACCAGGACCTTCGTTTCCCACGGGCCCGAAGAACTTAACGGTTCTTCTCTCTCTCTCTCTATCGGATTCTCTGCACCCACAGTTCACTCCTCTCTATTCTATTTTTCTCTACCTCAGGGGCTCGGGACTTCGCCTCTCGCGCTACCAACCACTCGGGACTTCAGATCCCGATACCCGATGCACCGAGATACCGAGACTCATGATCTCGCAATCTCGCGGCTTCGCTTCCCACGAGTCCAAAGTAACTCCACTTCGACTTCCGAGGCCCGAGTCGCTGATACCCAAGTATTGCTACCTCGTCCCCTCGCGAGTTCGCTACTTATGAGACCAATTTATTGGCCCTTCAACTCCCGAGACCCGACATCCCGAGATTTCGTTCCACCTGTTCCTCCAAAAGTCGATGCTCCCACGGAAAGCTAGAAATCGCTAACTGCGATATCGACGTGCATGAAACTCTGGTGTTCGCCAACCCCGATATGTCGATATGCGATAGCAAGTGGATTCTGCTTGCGCTTGAAGGTTAACTCTCTCCCTGAAATTCAAGTCGTTGATTCTCTTCCTCTTGAAGAGTCCTTCGCTCCGAAACTTCTCCCGTTCGGTTTCACCTGGTCTGTCCTAGAATACTAGCAAGGAACTCTCCCTCCTGAGCTTTCACCAACTTTCCACTCAGAACCACTCTGTACTCAATTCTTCCATAAAATCACGTAAGCAGCATATGAAAGAAGTAAATAACAGGAAGCAAATATGCAAAGGCATAAAGCCAACAACACACAAAGAATAAATATGTCCATGGAGGTTAACCACGGCTTTCCTGTTCCTTTCTCTCCAGGATGCCTCGGAGACTTCAACTCAACCTGCACTTCACCTGCACGGTTCGAATAACTTAGCACGACTTCTGAGCAAACAAAGATGAGGGTTTAACTGTCCAGCCTTCTCAACGCACTCTATGCAGAGGTATTCCACTGCACTCTATGCAGGAATCTCCTAGCTTAAACAGAGAAATGATTGAAACTCATTCTCTCATTCCCTCAGATTTCAAACCTGCCATGCAATCACATATGTAGCATATAGACAATAGGCAAAACAAGAAGCAAATATACAACAGCATAATATCAGCAACACACAAAGAATAATCACAGCCATGGAATTGAATCAAAGCTTCACTATTAATTCAATATCTGTACATGGGGATTCTTCACCAGTTCTCTGAGTTGCTCTCTTCCTGCTCCCTGAATGCTAATGCTGAATAATAATATCAATTATACAAAGGAGGGTTCCTATATTCGTTTTCCCTCCTGGAAGTAAAACTGTCTAATCTACAGCTAATTCCTATCTACCAGCATTAAAACTATTAAATGTCTTCCTATCTATAACATAATACAATTGCGCTTAGCTTTGAATGACTTCCGTTAAATGGTGGTGCAACAATCTTCAAAGTAATTCAAAAATGTATGTGCTGGCACTGTCCAGCCGTATCTCTTTATCCCCACGCTGCTCGTTTCATGACGTTGTAGATGCTCCTGCATCATACTCCTCAGATTAAAAGATTTCATGGGCTCCTGTCCATGAGCTCCTGCACAGTCTGCCCATGCTTTTGAATCACTATCTCTGTTTCCCAGCTGGCATCCTCTACTGGGTGATTTTTCCATTTCACCAGGTACTCAAAATATTGCTTCCTCCTAGTCTTCTTTCCAACTCGTTTATCCAGTATGCACTCCACCTGCGGTTTCTGTGCAACTGGTAATTGCTTCTACCACTGGACCACTGGTTCCTCGGTTCCAGTGTCTTCTTTATCATCTCTGTATGGGTATAAGTCCGAAATATTGAAAATCGGAGATATCCCGATGCCCTCTGGCAATTCAAGCTCATATGCATTTTCACCAAATTTCTTCAGGACTCTGCACGGTCCAATTTTCTTCATCTTGAGCTTGTTATATGTTCCTCTCGGGAACCTTTCTTTCCTCAAGTGCGCCAGAACCATGTCCTCAACTTCAAACTAAAGTTGTCTTTTCCTCTGATCAGCTCTGCGCTTTTACTCCTGGTTCGCCTTCATCAGTCGTTGCCTCACCTGTGTGTGAAGTTCCTGCATTGCTTCAACGAACTCTTCCGCTCTCGCACTGCCAGTTTTAGCCTACTCTGACTCCCTGATATCAAATACTCCTCGCGGTTGTGCCCATACAAAATTTGAAATGGGCTCTTACCTGTACTCCGATTCACAGAATCGTTGTACGCAAACTCTACATGTGGTAATATTTGATCCCAACTGCTATGGTGCTCCACCACTAGGCTTCTCAACAGATCCCCCAAGCTTCTATTGACTACTTCGGTTTTCCCATCTGTCTGCGGATGGTACGTTGAGCTAAAAGCCAAATTAGTCCCCAGCTTCTTCCATAGCGTCCTCCAAAAATGACCTATGAATTTGGTATCCCGATCCAAGACTATGCTTCTCGACAATCTGTGCAATCGGACAATCTCTTTGAAAAACAAGTTCGTGATGTGGGTCGCATCGCTGGTCTTATGACACGGTATGAAATGTGCCATATTTGAAAACCTGTCCACCACCACAAAGATGGAATCAACTCCTCGCTGATTTCTCGGTAAAGCCAACACAAAATCCATACTGATGGCTTCCCATGGCCTTTCAGGTATGGGCAATGGATGATAGAACCCTGTGTTCTGCTTTCGGCCTTTCGCGTGTTGACATATCTGGCATCTATCAACAAATCTTTTAACATCACCACGCATGCCAGGCCAATAATACGATTCGCTCAGCTTGGCGAAGGTCTTGTCATGTCCAAAATGACCTGCTAAGCCTCCGCTGTGCTTTTCCTTCACCAAATTCTCTCTCATAGAGCAATCTGGCATGCATAATTGATTGCCTTTGAACAACAATCCATCCTGAATCAGGTAGTCAATCCACGAACTCCTATCCCTGAGAACTGGGTTCTCGGCTGCCTCGTATGCCTTGCCAAAGTCTGCGTCACCTGCATACATATCTTTCAGATTCTCAAAACCCAAAGTCTTGACCCTGAATTCCTGCACCAATAAACATTTTTTGCTCAAGGCGTCAACTACCTTGTTAGCAGTCCTCGAAATATGTTTTATCAAAAATGTAAAATTCTGCATGTATTCCACCCACTTTGCATGCTTCTGATTCAGCTTCTCCCGCTGACTCACGAACTGTAACGCATGATTATCACTGTACAGAACAAATTCCTTGGGTATGAGATAATGCCTCCATTTTTTCAATGCATGTATAATGGCATAGAACTCTTTATCATATGTGGAGTACTTTAGTTTCGCCTCATCCAACTACTCGCTGTAATATGCAATAGGTCGGTCATCCTGACTCAAGACCCCTCCAATAGCATATCCACTAGAATCACACTTCACTTGGAAGGTCTTCTGAAAATACGGCAACACCAGAATTGGCTGCTCAGTAATCTTCCGCTTCAACAGATTGAAGCTCTTCTCAGCCTCGGTTGTCCAATGAAAAATTTTATTCCGCTTATTCACAGTGTCCATCATTGTTGCACTAATTCCATTGAAATTTCGAATGAACTTCCTATAGAAACTAGCCATTCCATGAAAGCTCCTTACCTCAAAAACATTTCTCGGTGATGGCCAATTCCTGATTACCTCGATTTTCTCAGGATCCATCTTCAATTCATTTGTTGAGATCACAAAGCCCAAATAAATGAATTATGTCTGCATGAAGGAACACTTCTTCAAATTGATTAACAACTTCTCCTACTGTAATCTTCTCATCACAGTGGCTAAATGCCTCACATGTTCAACCTTTGTCTTGCTGAAAATCAATATGTCATCCAAGTATACGACCACAAATTTGCCAATGAATTCCCGTAGGACTTCATTCATCAGCCTCATAAAAGTGCTTGGCGCGTTTGTCAAACCAGATGGCATGACCAACCATTTGTACAAACCCTCGTTTGTTTTGAATGCTGTCTTCCACTCATCTCCCTCTCTCATCCGGATCTGATGATATCCGCTCTTGAGATCTATCTTGGAAAAGTAATTTGCCCCACTTAGGCAATCCATCAGATCATCCATTCTCGGCAGTGGAAATCTGTACCTGATGGTAATTTTATTTATCGCTCTGGAGTCTGTACACATCCTCCAGCCTCCATCCTTCTTCGGACTCAGCACTGTCGGAACAGCACATGGACTAAGAATTTATTTGACCAGTCCTTTATCCTGCAGATCCTATACCTGCCTTTTGACTTCCTCATTCTCCTGAGGTGTCAATCTATACACTGCCTTATTCGACAAGCTTTCTCCAGGTATGAGGTCAATGTGGTTACTCACACTCCTCATCAGTGGCAACGAATGAGGTAGTTCGTCCATGATGATATCAACGAACTCTCCAAGCAGTTCTTGAATCTCTTCTGGAAAGTCGTCCACTCTTGTGCTTGTCAGGACAATTCTCGGCTTCCTGACAACAAAGAATTGTGGATCCTCATCCTTCTCCATCTCTGTGAGAAGTTCCTTCCCACTCATGAGAAGTATGGTACTGCTCACTTCCGGCTTCTCTTCCTTATCCTTTACCGGATGCAATGTATGTGATATCCCATCCTTCTCCAAGGTGTATGTGTTCATTCTCCCATCATGAACAACATGTCGGTCATATTGCCAAGGTCTACCCAATAAAACATGACAGACATCCATGGGAATGACATCACACAGGATCTCATCCTTATATTCACCCATTTTAAATTCAACCAAGCACTGTCTCGTAACACATACCTGGTGTCCTTTCTGCAACCATGTCACTTTGTATGGACTCGAGTGTCTGTGCGTCTTCAGCTCCAGCTTCTCCACCATCTCGGTCGAAACGAGATTATCGGTGCTTCTGCTGTCCACTATGACCTTGCATTTCCAGCCCTTGGTCTTGCACGTGGTCCAGAACAGTCTGCATCTTTGCACTGAGTTGTCCACCTCTCTCTCAGGTTTCAAGAGAGCCTTGTGCACTGTCAGTGACTTCCCACTTCCAGTGTCTTCATCCTCAACGTCACGCCTCTATGCCTCGGCAACGTGAGTGTTTCCTCTGTCCATTTTCCTATCTGGACAGTCAACGGCCTTGTGTCCGTCCTTTCCACATGTGAAACATGTGATAACTCCTCCACGGCCTCTTCCTCTACCTCGGGTATGAAGAATTACGTTGGTGTCATCATAATCTCCTTGCTGATCATCTTGTTGCCTCCTCGGCTCAGCATATTGTTGCCTCTGCTGTGAGGTTCCACCTCTTTCAACTTTTCCCTAAGGCTTCTTCCACTCCTCCTTGGGTTTTTTATTTCGTTCTTGGGCAACTGCTTTGCCTCTAGGCTGGCTTCTACCTTTCCCTCACTGTCCCTGCTTACGGCTCAGTTTCTCTTAGGCTTTCAGAGCCATCTGGTACGCATCCTCAACTATCCGGATGGTCACATGCTTAGCTCGTCCTGAATGTCATACCTCAACCCATTCAGGTATCTGGCCACCTTTTTGTCATCACTCTCCTGATGACCAGCTCTGATGTTGAGCCTGTAGAATTCTTCGGTGTATTCTTTCACCGTCATCAGCTTCTGTCTCAGGTTCTGCATGCGCCTGAACAGAGTGATCTGATAGTCTCTGGGGATGAACTTCGCTTTCATCTTAGTGATCATCCTGTCCCAGCTCTTTATCTTCTGTTTTCCTTTGGAACGCCTGTCCGCTTGCAGCTCGTCCCACCATAAGGCTGCGTGTCCCTTCAGCTTGGTAACAGCATGCCTTATTTTCTTGTCTTCTTCGATATCTTCATAATCGAAGTAGGTATCCAATGCTCGGATCCAATCCAACAATTCCTCTGCATTTAGAATTCCCTCATAGACGGGAATTTCCATCTTCATCTTCGAGCTCATCCTTGAAATGGCTCTAATCATCCTTTCGGTTGATGCATCCTCTGCCGTGACTTCTTCTTCAGCATGTCCAGCTTCCTCTTCAACTTCGGGATCGCTGAACTCTCCTGCACCGACTCCACGTCTCTGCGCAGTCTCCATCTTCTTGAACCTTGCTCAGAGATCTCGCATCTGTCTCTCTATCTCTGGGTTCCCTGTCGGTCTACCCCTTCTTCGGGCATCCCTGTCCTCACGATCAGGTGACTGCCTTTCTCTCCTGCGTGACATTATGGAACCTGCTTCTCTCTGCTACCAGAACAAAGAGAGCTTCTTTCCCCGCTTTGATACCACTCTGACGCAAGTCATGAGTATCAGAGTGCTTTCCTTTCCTCCTTCACTCCTCTTTCCTGAAATATATAGACAATATCTTTGAGCTCTGATACCACTTTGACACAAGCCTCTCTTGCCCTCGACAGTATAGTTGCTTCAGTAGGACCTTCGTTTCCCACGGGCCCGAAGAACTCAACGGTTCTTCTCTCTCTCTATCGGATTCTCTGCACCCACAGTTCACTCCTCTCTATTCTCTTTTTCTCTACCTCAGGGGCTCGGGAATTCACCTCTTGTGCTACCAACCACTCGGGACTTCAGCTCCCGATACTCGATGCACCGAGATACCGAGACTCATGATCTCGCAATCTCGCGGCTTCGCTTCCTGTGAGTCCAAATTAACTCCACTTCGACTTCCGAGGCCCGAGTCACCGATACCCGAGTATCGCTACCTCATCCCCTCATGAGTTCACTACTTATGAGACCAATTGCTTGGCCCTTCAACTCCCGAGACCTGACGTCCCGAGATTTCGTGCCACCAGTTCCTCTGAAAGTCGACGCTCCCACGGAAAGCTGGAAATTGCTAACCGCGATATCGACGTGCATGCAAATCTGGAGTTCGCCAACCTCGATATGCCGATATGTGATAGCAAGTGGATTTTGCTTGCGCTTGAAGGTTAACTCTCTCCCTGAAATTCAAGTCATCGATTCTCTTCCTCTTGAAGAGTCCTTCACTCTGAAACTTCTCCCGTTCGGTTTCACCTGGTCTGTCCCACAATACTAGCAAGGAACTCTCCCTCCTAAGATTTCACCAACTTTCCACTCAGAACCACTCTGTACTCAATTCTTCCATAAAATCACGTAAGAAACATATGAAAGAAGTAAATAACAGGAAGCAAATATGAAAAGGCATAAAGCCAACAACACACAGAGAATAAATATGTCCATGGAGGTTAACCACAGATTTCCTGTTCCTTTCTCCCCAGGCTGCCTCTGAGACTTCAACTCAACCTGCACTTCACCTACACAGTTCGAATAACTCAGCACAACTTCTGAGCAAACAAAGATGAGGGTTTAACTGTCCAGCCTCCTCAATGCACTCTATGCGGAGGTATTCCACTGCACTCTATGCAGGAATCTCCTAGATTAAACAGAGAAATGATTGAAACTCATTCTCTCATTCCCTCAGATTTCAAACCTGCCATGCAATCACATATGCAGCATATAGACAATAGGCAAAACAAGAAGCAAATATGCAACAACATAATATCAGAAACACACAAAGAATAATCACAGCCATGGAATTGAATCAAAGATTCACTATTAATTCAATATCTGTACATGGGGATTCTTCACCAGTTCTCTGAGTTGCTCTCTTCCTGCTCCCTGAATGCTAATGCTGAATAATAATCTCAATTATACAAAGGAGGGTGCCTATATTCGTTTTCCCTCCCGGAAGTAAAACTGTCTAATCTACAGCTAATTCCTATCTACCAGCATTAAAACTATTAAATGCCTTCCTATCTATAACATAATACAAGTGTGCTCAGCTTTGAATTCCTTCCGTTAAATGGAGGCACAACAATCTTCAAAGTAATTCAAAAATGTATGTGCTGGCACTATCCAGCCGTATCTCTTTATCCCCGCGCTACTCGTTTCATGACGTCGTAGATGCTCCTGCATCAACCCTCATCCATCATCATCATTGTCTTCTAGTTGAAAACCCTTTTCTTGTTATTGTTTGAGGTGGGGATGAATTTATATGATTACAACTCCTATATTTGTTTCCTCTGAGCTATTGTGTCAGGCTTGATTCATACGTGAAGATTGATTTCATATTTACATGCAGAGTCAGATGGTCTCTTTACAGCCACTACCTCTGTTAGTTTCTAGGGATTCTTGCCCAAAATAATTCTGGTTCAAAATTCTTTGAAAAGTTCATGTGGATGACAAGCTAGGTGAGAACCCTCACCTTTGTCAGCTCCATCTTCCTTGCTCAAATTTGCTAGCTATATAGGATTCCTATGAGTCTGTTTGGCTCTAGGTCATTTAGTGTGTATGTTTTCCATACATATGAAATTTCCGTTGCGATTCCGCAAGTTTTTGTCTGGTCTTAAAGGTTTGCAGAGGTTACATCCTAATCTATACTCCCTCCTAATATACGAACCAATAGGAAGTGCTCCAATTCTATCCATTAAATTTCCATTCAAATTCATTGGCTAGGTGAATGACTTCTATATCTTTCATGAGAGTTGTTGATTCCAAATTAGTGAACAAATAATCTAGTTTTTCACTATCCAACGTAATAGGCTTACTTGTAACATGGCAATATTGCCCTGGTAGTTAAACAACTAAATATAGCAATGGTTTTCTTGAATTCCTAAAATAGACTCCAATGTTGTGTTTTAAGTCTCCACAACTTTTCATGTAATCTATTAGAAACTAATGTGGCATAATCATATTGCTGGCCATCTTTATAGATGTGGATTATCTCACCGTGTGAGAATTCCAAGCCTTTTATTTACTTCCTTCCCAAGAGGAAGAAAAACTAAGTAGTTTATCTATTCTAGATGATTGAGATATCACGTGTAGATATTTTTCGTAGGTTCCATACTAAGGATGTTATGGCCTTCATAAAATTGACTTTCAATGAGACCTATTTCTGCTATGAAGGTTGGTTGAATTAGGCTTTTCAACAAAAATGTTGCATTTGTAAATGAGGAATTGGAAATTGTGTCTTGGATTAAAGTTTTGTTTGATCTAGAGGATGGTTATAGAATTCATAGAATTCAAAATGACAATGAGAAGAAAGAGTGTAGAAAGTTAACAAGGACCCAAGAAAATTATTGACAGAGCTGCAGTTCATAATCTCGAGACCCTAAATAGTGAAAAAGAAACAATTAATCATTAAAACATTACAACAATTCATGTTTTATAAAGCAAAGAAGTTGCAGAATAAAGGATTTATTGGGTGAGTGAGGGGTCCATGAGATTGATCACGAAGGGAAATCCATTCCTTTTTCATCTGTGGTTGGACTGTGGCCCAGTTTTATGTAGGATTAATACCCTATTTATTTTGGCCTGTTTAATGAGGTTTTTCTTGTTTTCTTGTCTTGGAATAACTATTTGAAGGGTTGGTGAAAGTTTAATGGATACCACTATGCCTTTTTTCTTGATATTAGGAAAATCAAGGATGACCTGCAAAATATATATAGCTTATTTTATTCTTTTTTTGGGTTCAATACTTCATTTTAACCATCTTATTTTTTTTGCCTCCAATGTTTAGTACATTCTTCCATTTCTGATCTTTTTTTTGTTTGCTAGCATGTTCGTGACCTGCAGGACTAGCCAATGGTCTAAGAACCCATGATCTAGGGGCATCTAAGTCGTTAAAATCACCCAACAATCGCACTTGTCTTGGTCCACACCAACCCTTAACATGGATAGATTTTTTTGGGTGTCTCCTCCCGACTACTGCGAGTTTCAAACTTTGGCCACCTTACAGAATGAAACCCTCAAAATCCAATCACTTTAGCAGGATTTGACATTCTTCCAGTTTTTATCACCTAAATAAACTGTTCAATTCTTTAAATAGACTAGTTAATTCCTGCATGTAGTCATAAATAAGTTGTATTATGTCTTGGATTTTTCTATTTATGACTGGAAGCTCCATGTTTTTTTGGCTGTTTTGAAATTAGGTCCTCTCCTTTATGGGGGGATCAAGTTTTTATCATTCATCCGTAAACTTTAAACATGTCATTAGTTAATATTTGAAATTGATATCTTATGGAAGGATACGATAAGGACAATCCCAAGATACTTACAAAATGTGAACACCATTTTCATCTTGCATGTATGCTCAAGTGGATGGAAAGGAGTGATAACTACCCCATATGTTACCAGGCTATTCTTTACCTTTACCTACTCTAAATATATATCAGTTAGATGTTATCCATACCTACATCTTGAAATTGATGGTTCATTACAGTTTTGTTTGTATGTGGTGTTGCAACATTTATTACATTTGAGGAGCAGAATTGACAACTTCTAGGTTCTATTTAACATATGCAGTGAAAAAGTACACTACTATGAAATTTGATTACCGAGTTGTGCATCAAAGGGAATTTTTTATTTGTGGTTTTCATGCTTTTAGGTGATCATGCATACTTTTTTTAATTTTAAAAGCCCTTACTGTGATCACATTTTTTACATATTGAGATTCATTAGTTGTGTTGTTGGTGGCTTATTGCTTGGTCTTTTTCTTAATTTACTATAGGAGAAATTTTTAAAAATAACCTCAGAAAACCTAGAGGCCAAAATAAGAAAGAATAATTTAATAAATGCGAAGAAACTAAATATGGAAAGTATATATATCTAAGCTAAATGAATCAACTAACCCTATCTCACTTTTTGTATGAAAATGAACTAGAGTTGCTTGAGTTTTTCTTCATAGAAGGGCTTCACACACTAAACTTAAAGTCTGCAAATGAACCTACTTTGCACATGGATATTTTTTGATATGAAATGTATTTGCAATAACATGGTAAATATTATCCAAACTTTTAACTTGAAACTTTGAAAACAAAACTTTTCACTTGAAAATTTAAAAACAATGTAATGTTTTAGCATTCTACGTATGAAATTTTTTAAACCAGGAAAGTGTGACTCAAGATGTGTATATACCTATGAATTGTTCATTAACCCTTCACGTTATATTTATGCACACTCTCACATTGGAAGCTTCCCCAAACGTATCGATATCCACCAAGAATTATCATGTTTGAAGTTTATTTTTATTTAGGTCTTATAATGGAAAAGTCTTTAAAGTCCTAATTCCTCTAAGATTCTTGTGAGAATGTTACTATTGAAAAATGCTACCAAAGTGTTGGTGATGATTTCATAGAAAGAAAGATTACTTGGTATCAATATAAATGATAGAATTTTGCATCGAAATAGCCGTCACAAAATGAGCCAAATCATTTTCTTCTCTTGCGTCAAGAAATTTTCCTTCATTTCCTTGTATACTTAAATTCAAAATGAAAAAAAAAAAATGACACATAGAATGCATAACACATAATTGTTTTATGACAGGGAGTAATAGTAATTTTGCATAATCATAAACAAAAAAATGAGACTTATATTTTAACAAAAATTGGTCCAAGAGATTGGTCATGTAAGAGAAAATTTCCATTGAACCACAACCATCTAGTGTATATACCACCACCAACCTAGGCTATGAGGCCACGATGGTGAAAAAACCAAGCAATAAGATTCTATATTTCTCATCCCAACCTTTTTTCTCACATTCTTACCTAACCGTCTCAACACAAAGCATTGCAAGAATCTGATTCATCCTGCGATAGCTAAGGAACTCTCTTCCACTACAACATGCAACATAAGGAATATATTCACTTTATTTACTTCATGGTCCCTTAGATATATTATTCTCTCTAGTTCTCTTTAGTGTGTATAGAAAGAGCTTGATCTATTGTATTCTTTCTAAGAATTTCCTAAAAGAACTATATTTGTCTCTCAAGGATATAAAGAGTATATAATGGATAGTGAATGATGAATTGTTATCTTCCCTATCCTATATGCTCACCTATAACCAATATATTTCATCCAAAGTCTACAATTTTCCTCTTCTTGATGTTGATTTTGGTTAATTTCCAAATTGGTATATTGGGTTGGAAATGGAGAATAAAACATGAAATATGTAGAGAATTAATGTTAGAGTGCTTCCCACAATGTTAGAGTCAATGACAATGATATCTTTGGTGGAAATGATGGATGACATTACCTATTACTAGCGAAATGTAGGAATCTTACACTTCCCATGGCTTGAAGATTGTACTTAACCCATGCTCCCATTATTATGTGAAAAGACTTTCCCCACCAACCTCTTACATAGATTCAATGATTGGTTGATAAGTCAAAGAAGGTATATGGCTTCATTTAAGGTGCATTGTAGAACAATACGACTTTTTAGAATGACCTTGGAGATAGAGGATTTATTTTCCCATAGGTAACCTTTTATCTTCCCCTATAGTGGAATCATAGTTCCTCTCATGCCTTCATGTGTTTTCTATTGTGGGTTGCATCACCATACATTGAAGCACTTTGAATGCCTAATTACTATTTAACTATTTGAGTGAAGGTCAATTGAGTTGTGTTAGAGTCTTAGGATTGTGTTTTGTATTTGTAAAATAGACCATGTGAAACTCTTACATCAAAGTCATACATTTACATTGAACTATTGAAATAAGTATTATCAAATAGTTGTTGTACCACCCGAGCACATATTTCAGTTTAGACACATTTTGTTTGAGTATTTGATCTTCTATATTGCATTATTTATTTTATATGTAACCTTTTAGGTTAGAAATATCAAAATTATGAATGGCCTATTTGTAAGAATCTTTGCCTTCTCCTTGCACAACAAATAAATAGAATAATAGATTAAGACTTCAATTTCTTATTGTAAAACCTCCTATCTTAGCATAGTTTAATCCTTTAATC
>JZKD02S1739911.1:879002-929319 GCA_000966675.3 Picea glauca
AAATGGCCTCGGAAGTTAAAAACTGCTAAAAATAGTAAATTACCAAAATTGCCAGAAACATGTTTTGGGCCAGTTGGAGAAGGTGGGTGGCCACCGATATCCACCTGGATCAGTGGAAGTGGAGGGCAATTTCCAAATCAATGGATACACCAAAAAGCGTTATGGAGTATCCAAAACCGGTTATGGACTATGTTTTATGGAATTTAATGTTTGAAATTAATGTTAACTTGAAAGTTAGCATTAATTCATCTTGCTTCCTAAATATTTGGTTTACTAAGTTTTTAGTGTCTCATTTCCTCTCATTACCTAATTTTTTCTCGATATGAGGCCAAATAAGGCTTTGAACTTAAAACTTACAAAAAAACATAAAAACGCTAAAGGAAAAATGTATGAAATCGTTAAAACTTTGATTTAGATGGTGTATTTCCATGAAGAGATTAATAAGTCTATGAAAAAATGAATATTTAGAGACCATGTTGCCAAAGGGAAGGGACTAATAATCATGTTTTCCAACTAGTTTTAGGGTTCACTCAATTTTTTTCCATATGTTTTTTAAATGTACGTTTTTTTCCTATGCTTTAATTTTATTTATTTTTTATTTTTTATAATGTTATTGGAAATACTACAAATTTTATGGTTATGTCTTCAAAAAACTTGTAAATTTAAAATTTGAAAAAAGAGTTTTCACTGGTAACATCTCTTTTCAATTTAGGGGTTGATTCTAATATTTTAGTTGCAACAGTACTAGTTCTTGGGGTCATGAGATTGCATACAAATTGTAGCTTTAATCCCACCAAAAGAGAGAGTTCTACTAGTAGCATCACTTTTCGATTTAGGGATTCATTTTAAATTTTATGTTAAAACCAAACCAATTGTTAAGGCCATGGTTTCAAACAAGCTGTAATTTTAACCCTAAAAAAAGGGTGATACTCATAGAGCAATGATACAAGGTTGTTAAAAAAAAGGGTGACACTTGTAGAGAAATGATACAAGGTTGTTAAGGCAAAGGTTGCAAACAAGTTATAATTTTAAACCCAAGAAAAAAGATGCTACTAGGAGTACCACTTTTAGATGAAGGGCTAATTTGAAGGATTTTTATAGCAACATTACAAGATTTAAAGGTAATAATTGCAAAAGGTTTTACTTTTAATATAAAGAAATGTGTTACCAGTAGCACCACTTTTTTATTGAGGGATTGATATTGATTATTTTGAGCAAAAAGTAAAGGATTTTAGGGCTTCAGTTCATGTTTTGAGGTCACATTTCATATCAAGCTAGTAACCATGTTCATAATGAATAAAAAATAATTGTACATGCATGGAGATATACTTAGTCCATATCCATTATCACCTCCCTATTTCAACAATTTTAAAGTATGATATCATAGAGCCTTTATTTTCTTACTAGGACCGTGTATCCTCCCTTTCATCAAGTGCAACTAGACTTGGTATTCCATGTTGAATCCATTGTCAACTTCATGTTGGTTATTGTTCTTGTTGTGTTCCTACAACTTCTTAAATGTTTCTTCACTACTCCTCCATATTTTCCATAAACAACATCTAGATGTCAATGTGGAAAATACCCACAAAAGGTTTCAAATGGGTACTTGGTGGTGTAAATATGGACTATTTTATTATAAAATCATTGAACATAGATAAAATTCGCATCCTAGGTTCTTATATGCTTATGATTGTGGCCCCTCAAAATTTAATCAAATAACATGTTCATTTTATGTTTTTCCATCTATTTGCAAAATAAATCTTTAGATCTCTTAAACTTGGTGTTCATTGCACCCAAATTTGGTCAAAAGGGTAGTGAGAAATATTCTTGTTGTATAAAAAATGATAATCCTTGGTATAATAATGTGCACCTATACCCTTTCAAATACCAAACTTGTTGCATATTTTTCCCTAATGGTATTTTAATAGGGCATGCAAATACACTTCTTACTAAATTTATCCACTACCATAAATAAATACTCAAGTATGTGCCTAGTTATTCGAAACAATCCACACAATTGATTCAAATATTCTCCCATGGTCCAGTAGGTACATGAAAGAGATGATATAGACATTGCTTCGTATTGTTAGATTTCTTGGTATAACAAATTATGCATCCTCTAATGAACTATGAGATATATTCTTGCATTTTGGGCCATTACACATACCTTTGCAAGTTGGTTAGTGTCTTCTCAACACCAAAATGACTCGAAATTTTGAAGTGTCAACCTCTTGTAAGTTTAAATCCATTTCCTTTAGGAACATAGAGGATATAGATTGTATATAATCCAATATTAGAGGTGTTTTTCAATATCGATGTCAACCTCTGCATCACAAACTCGGTGTCACAATTTTTGAAATACATACTTAAAGTTGTCACCATTTGTGTACTCATTTTGTATTCAACATGGTCAAAGCATCCACATGCACGAGAGTAACCAAAATATTGATGTTGGATGTAACTAGAGTTGAAATCATTCTTTCCAAGTTATTAGTACTTCTCTACTTCTCTTAATGGTAAGGTTAATTTGCTACAAAAATTACATCTACTTGTAGATATTTGCTTGCCACAAATTACTTTAAAACTATAAATAGTATAGAGTTTGGCGTCTTAACATATTTAAGAAATAATATATATCCTTGGTATGTTTGGTTAACTTAGTGTTAGAATAAAAGAGATGTGCTTGTTTTTCCATACACAATATCTCAATATTGTCACCCAACCATAGGCATGCATCCACCCCTGAGCACCTTAAAATTGGCAGATAGAATAATTCTGGAACCAATACTAGACCCAATAGATAACCAAGAGATAGTGTATCTCTCTTTCTCCAAGAATAACGCACCAAAGAGAAATTCCATAAACTATAAAAAAAGACCAAAATCCCAGTTGCAGTAGTTGGAGTTGCACTCCTTCTCCAAACTTGCACACCACTTGTATGTGTGATTTGTGAGAGTGTGTATAACCAAATGCGCTCAAGAGCCCTCTATTTATAATTCCCTTTGTCTCCTATTCAGGTTGACTTCTTCTTTTAGAGGCCAATACTTAATTATTAATTATTTTATTGAGTCGACATGTCTTCTAGAGTTTCTATACATCTATTTAGGGTTTCTATAGCTTATGGAATATTCTAATCTAGTCAAAGGTTACACATGGAGGTTGATACCTCCTGCAGTTACCATAATATCAACACTCCCTCCTAGCTAAGGAGGTATCCAATGGTAATGGTCTTGAGCACAAATAAACCATTCTATTGGTAGCATCATCATATCCACATAGGCTAACTCATGATCACATAGATCAACTCAAGAGAAGCATCACCACTATTAGTATCATATGATAGCATCAAATACATCATCTCTCAAAGCCATATTCCATCAGATAAATTGGGCATGATGCTAAATAAGTCACTGACTCAACAATGTGATACAATAACCATTCTTCTAATCCGAAAATACGTCCTAGAAGACTAGTTGTCCTGACAGATGTTGAAATCCGCACAATGGGCTACAACGATCATTCTTCTAGTCTGGACATATGTTTCAGAAGAATGTCAGTTTTCCCAGATGTTGAAATCCACCCCATGGACTACAAGGACCATTCTTATAATCTAGACATACATCCTAGAAAAATGTTTTTCCTCCCAGATGCAAAAATCCACGTCATGGGCTACAAGTACCATTCTTCTAATATGGACATACGTCTCTTAAGATCTATAAATGTCACTTTTTCATCACATATTTTTCCCATTCAACCTTATCATCTCTAAGCTAATGCCTACTATAATTCATGATAAGACCTTTTTTTCCCAAGGTATGAATCATTTATATTGCTTTTATATTTTCATTTACTTAGCATGTTTGATCGGTAGCGTTCACATGTTTTACCCATAAAATGATTCAAGTAATGATCAAAATGTATCGAACAACCAAGTCTTGAAGAATGGTCGATGTTGTTACACTAGCTGCTATAGCTATGCGCCAATCTTGGAAGTTGTTACAACTATGCACCAATCTTGGAAGCTGTTACAGCTATGCACCAATCCTGGAAGTTGTTACATGACTAATGCAACAGGTGCCACCAATTCTACTGTTACATGACTACTGCAACAAATTCCACCAATTTTGTTGTTACACGATTGCTGCAACAAATGCCACCGATCCTGAAAGTTGTTACACCTATTGTTACATGTTTTAACTTACAATATTAGTTCTAGATCTTGTATTAATGATATCATATGAACAGCTTGAGAATCAGGGATTCTCAAGGCTATTCTGATTTTGTTTTAACTGAATGACTCTGAATTTAAATAGTAGATCTTTTGTAATCAGAGGGTATGTATTTGTTACTGTGAGAAAGTGAAGTAAAGTAAATCTTATTGTACACGAACATTTTGGCAAATCAATAAAAGAGTGGATTGAATTTCTTTAGCAGACTGTAGCCTATTTGTTTGAGAGGATTCAGTGAGAAGGAAAGGGCCCACCTTCCTCATATCTCCCCCTTTGTTTTGAATTCCAGATTAGTTCTTTTAATGTGAATGATTTATCTGTTAAACAATTCTAGAATACAGTTGTTGTTACAGTCTAGTTCCTCCCAGTTAGATGCGCATAAATCTATCTCATGAGAATTAAAAGTCGAATGTTGAAAACTGTTGGAGAACTACTTTCCCTTTTTCTGCATTAGATTATAATCTTGTTTCCAAGTAAAAGAAAATAAAAGTGTGAATCAATTTCTTGCAATAAGTAGATTTCTTTCTGGAATTAGTAGAGAACTTCTTCCTGCAAAAGTAAAATAGAAAGTTAGATTAGATTAGGCAATCGAGGATTCTTATACACTGATCAATTTAGATTTCAACTATGATTTCAATTTTGTATAACTCCAGTTGTAAACATAATTGTGTTAGTGACAATTTTTGTTTCTTTTTAAACTTCCCTACTACAATAAGATTAGTGTTTCTTTCATAATCTAGCATAGAATGTGCACAATTATCTTGAAACAATAGATTTCCCTGGGTTGACAATTTATATTGAACACCTTAATTTTCTATTCATTTAGACAATTAAAGTGCCCAACAACGTCCTACAAGAATAGTTGTCGATGGTACATCCAAAATCTCTCAATCTAGACCATTCTCCATAGGGAGAATGTATGTCCAACAACAATCTTTCAACCAGGACCATCCTCCATAGGGAGGATGTTTTTCCACCATCAATCTGTCCTACCTGGACCATTGTCCACCTTGAGAATGTCTTTCCATCAACACACTAACTATCCATCTAGCTAGCAATCATCTCCAACACTAGTGGTAGTCTCCATGAAAATCATATAGTAGCATAAAACTTCTACAATTATATCCAATAGAACACAACTGTGTCTATTCATAGTATTATACAACTACTATCGAGTAGTACACAACCACTCATAGTATCACATATCTACTAATCAATGACACAAAATCACTACCAGTGGAATACATCCACCACATTATCATACAACTATTGTCCAAAGACATACAATCTCCACAACAATCATATCATATGATATCAACCTGCACAAACAATATCATGATACAAATTGAGTCATCTGGGCCATTCCTCCACTAACATCTATGATATATGGAAGATAATATTCCCTCGGAAAGTTAAACATCATCCATGGGATATCTAGGCTATTCTTCCCAAGCATAGAAGAATAATTGTCCCATATTTTTGAACTTGGACCATTCACCTAACTGGGCCATTCTTCTAGCATGATTCACAGTGCAACCTTGAGAGACTGAGTCTACCGTAGGGAATGATTACCCCGGATTGTTGAACCTATACCATTCAACATAATTGGGCCATTATTCCGACATTAATCATAGTATAATCTAGAGAGAATGAGTCTTCCCTAGGTAATGATTGTCCGTACCACTTCCTATGGAAATGCCTGTCCTGCACCAACCTCTTATGATGGACCACTCTTTGAAACTAATCACAATTGTGAACTTCAAAAGCATGACTACCCAGAGAGGCGAACCATTCTACTTGACCACTAATTAGAGTGACTACCAAGAATAATGATTTTCCTAGACCATTCCCCCACACCGACCATAAGGGGAATCTCTATCTATGTTACATAAACAATCTATCAGACCATTTTCACTATGAAAATGACTATCCAATCTAGACAATTTTCCGAACTGAAAAATGATTGTCTTTCATAAATCTTGCACCAATTTCTAGATTGGAACGTGATTTCCCAACCTGGACCATTTTCCAAACTAGAAAATTATTTTCCATATATAAATAGCATATCAGTTCTCCCTCCCAACCTGGGAGTAATCCCTTCCCTTTCCAATAAGGAATTCATCTCCACAAGTCCAACTTGTCCCTTAAGTATGCAAACTTTTCATCTTGGAAAAATTCTTTACCAAACTATTTTTTATCTTCTCATAAATGGAGATATACGAGAGAACCACTTCTCCCCTATGGACATTATTACAAAGAAAATAGTACTTGATCTTAATGTGGTTTGACCCATCATGGAACACTGGGTTCTCTCGAAGCTTCACACATCTCTAGTTATCACAATATATCACCGTCGAATCTAACACCTGATAAAACAATCCATAAACCATCTTACAAAGCCACATTTCTTTCATACAAGCATCACAAGCTGCAATAGATTCTTCTTTTGCAGTGTTGAGTGCCACAAAGTTCTATTTCCTGCTATTCCATGATATCATGGAAAGGATCAAACTGAAACATATCCAAGAAGCACTTATTTTGTAATCTTTACTCCCTACCCAATATGAATCGATAAATCCATGTAGTTGTATATCATAACTCAAATGTCCCACAAAGAAAATATCTGACTAAGTATTTTCCAAATAAATTAATGATCCATTCAATTGTTGATACAAGGACGAGTCTACTAGATCAAAGTCTGTCAACTTCGTTAGGTCTATCATCATGGGATTTTTCCATGGATTTTCAATCCATGATCTGTCAGATCTTTTAATGACTTATGGTTGAGTTTTAATTTTGCATGCGTTAATTAACCAATTGAGAAACTTAGTGAAAGAATGAGGAAAGAAGAGGAATTATGACAACCATATATACATTTTCATATCTGAAATGAAAGAATAAACAACAAACCATAACACGCAGATTGATAACGGAGTTCGGCACAACTTTGCCTACGTCTCCGGGCCTTTTTCTCTGTGGGGGAGGATTCTTTATTTCTGTTCAAAAGCTCAAAAGTACATCGTTGAAATGCCAAATGGCTACAAGAATGATCTGGTCTTGTTCTTCCAGATCTCTAGAACCATGCAAAGAAAATGGCACGCAAAACGAATGTTTGAAGCTCCCAGAAATGGTCCGACAACGTCTCCTCCTCAAAAGATTATCTACCTCAAAATGGATTTATCTTGGTTTCCCTCTAGTATAACTCTGCTCTGACTGCTCTAATGGCTTCAGAGCATCCAAAAACCCCTATCTGGGCTCTTTCGGCACCTCAATCGGTCGAAAAATGAAGAAGTTATGCCTCCTGGAAGTCTTTGCCTTCAAGCTTGTTGTCACAGGTTCTACAAAACACACCCCCCTTCAATGAACCTGGCACACACGCAATAAATAGCGTGAAAACCCAACACGTGCGTACAACTGAATAATTGTGCAAACTGTAGGATGGTTAGGGCGCCTCCATCCCCTAACCGCCTAACACCTGGGCATATGTGGTCATAGGACCTCGGGCTATTGCAAAGAGGGCTAACCGTTTTAAAACCACCCCCATGCTCCTGGTTATGGTCACATGGTGGTTAGGCATATAGTCACGAGCTTCATTAAAAAAAAACCCCGCGCACTATGTAACAATGGTGTGGTCATATGTTCTGATATATATAAAACCATGGGTTTACATATAAAACTCTGCGCACACTATACATTATGGTGGTGGTTTCATGTTAAATGGCGTGCGACGAAGGGCTGGGGCTAAGCCCTGGCCCGATCGCGGCCCAAACCATACCAAAATTCGAATTGAAATACAAACGAAACCATTTTTATAATAAGTAACGTACGGTGGCGCGTTGGCAAGTCGGAATTTGCAAAGGCTTTGGTAAAGGGGGAGGTCCACTGTTCGAATCCGATGGACTATACAAAATTTTGATTAACAAACCAAATAGACCAATATCAAGGTGCCACATGGCAGCCCATGATTGGGCCACATTGCACCCAATCATTGACCAACAAAATGCCATGTGTCACGATATCATTCTCCTTCAACAACCAACCAGATGTTGCCACATCATCGTACGATGATGCCACATCACCTCTGCCACGTCAGATGCTGACGTCATCCATGCCACGTGTCACCCTTCCAGTGGTGACACGTGTCACCTCTGCATTGGTCCATCCGTACGCCAAACCGACATATCATGCTCTGCCATGTGTCGTCATCTGAGGCTTCCACGTGTCATCTGTTGGAGATGCCATGTCACCTGTATGGACTGTACGGTCTGCACATCCAACATGACATGTGGACTGTATGGACTGTACAGTCATCCTTTTTTTTACCTGTTTGACTTTTCGGATAGAACGTGATATATTCTCCATACGGAGCCCGTTTGACAAAGTAAATATACCACCAGAATCAGGAAGATGAGACAGACGCAATGGAACAGGTTTCGTCGCATTCCAAGCACTTTCATTTTTGAGCATTTTTCAAGCCCTGTCAGGCTTCTGGATCCAATTTTGGATCAATCCATCATCTTGAACTTCTAAAGAACCATTTCAATACACTTCCTCTTTCATAGGAAGTTTTCACCATGCTTTTGTTGTACATGAAAGGCTTTGCACTAGGTTTCTTGAATCCATACAAGGTAGTGTTCTATATTCATACATGGGTCTCTTTCTGGTATACCTCAAAACCTTGAGGTTGTCCTATATGATTCTTCTTCAATTACTCTATTAATAAGAACAGTCTTTACATCCATATGATGTAAAATCCAACCCATGGATACTGCAAGCGATATAATGGCTCAGGTAGAGGAATATCTGGTTACTGGAACAAGTTTTCATCATAGTCTTCTCCCTCCTTCAGGGGGAACCCTATAGCCTCGAATATATCCTTATATCTATCAATGGTTTCCATTTATAAGTGTTTTTCACAATTTCTCACATACATTGCTCTTCATCAAAACCTCCTTCTTCAATGTTGGAGTCCATGGAATCTTCTATAGATTCCATTCCCTTCCTTCCTGAAGGTTCCAACTTCTTCCTTCGGCAATAGGAACACAAATGTAGATGGAAAACCAGGGATATTAAATGATTCTTTTTGAAGAAGACTTCTTCTAGAGTCAATATGAACACGTGCTTCTTATCATGGTTGCTACTTCCAATGAAGAACATGGACATATACTTCATATTATTCACGGATTTATCAGTGGATCATATTATTGGGGATTATCTCCATGTTAATCCCAACTTCATGATTGACTAATAAATATGCATGCTCTTCTTTTGAATTTTTTAATGAGATCCCTCCATCTAAGAGATTCCATGCATCCATTTTCATCCTTTTTTCTTTTTGCAAAGTTTCACAATTCTATTCTAGTTTCCTCTGGATTACTAACTTCTTTTTGAGTATGACTCCCTCTGAGTCTCTTTAATTTTGTTTCTATTTGTTCTGATTGATGGACATTTGGTAGTTTCTTCAAGCATTATGTCATCCTTATAAACTTCTTCTATGATATCTTCCAGAAATATTGTTCATCAAACATATTTCACAAGGGTACCTACCTAGAACAAGAACAACAAGAGAAAATAATTAATATCTCTCTAGAGGAAATGTTAGTTCATATTGAAAACAAGTACAATAAGCATCTATATCAATGGTATTCATATGTAGTCAAGTATTCATTGAACCTGGCAATAATAGAACCTTTCAAAAACTTGTTTCACAATTTTTAATTTAGAAACTATCACCCTTGATATATACAAATTTGAAGCTTAACAATTTAATCAAACCTGGAACCTGAAGCCTCACTTTCTATGGAGGGTGCACTTGTTCTTCTAAATGCATTTAATCCAAGATTACATCTTGGACAAGGTATCTACTACTTTATCTACAAACACACTCATGTTTTTCTTGATGATATACCTTGGATAACATATATAAGTGCATACCTTTGAAGTCTTGTAGCATCATCCATCTTGTCCTTCAATTTGAAAGTAGATACCATCTTGACAAGAAGAGATTAGAAACTGAATTAGAAGATTCAATGATTAGATAAAGTTAAAGACTCTAAAATTTCAACTTTTACCATAAAATCAATTTGATGAGAATTCAAATTTTGACTATGACTTTGACGAGTCAACCTTTGACCTTGACGAGTCAAATATTGACTTTGACTTTGACCAAAAATTCAAACCTAACATTTTTTCTAGCTGAGGGTACCAAGAGGTGCACTAGGCTAGGGCCCACTAGGATGTCAAGGAATTAGGTCAAATTCTTCACCCAAAGTGCCCAAACACAAGGGTTAGGGTTTGTTGTAGCTCCATAATCAGAAAACCTGGTTGGAGTTGTAACTCGTGCCACAACATGCTTAAAAAATAACTTCCCAATCAATCTTCCAATGGTTATACTATTGGAAGATAGTGCGGGACCATAATATATTAGAATAAAATATATGTGCTCATTTTTCCATAGACAATATCTCAATATTGTCACCCAACCATAGGCATGCAACCACCCCTAAGCACCATAACCTTTACAGATAGAAAAATTATGGAAGCGCTACTAGACCCAATAGATAAGTAAGAGATAATGTATCTCTATTTCTCCAAGAATAGTGCACCAAACAGAAAGTCCGTAAACCATAAACCAACACCAAAATCATAGTTGCAGTAGCTACAACTGCACTCCTCCAAACTTGTGCACCACTTGTATGTGTGAGTTGTGAGAGTGTGTATGACCAAATTAGCTCAAGTGCCCTCTATTTATAGTTCTCTTTTTCTCCTATCCACGATGAATTCTTTCTTTAGAGGCCAATACTTAATTATTAATTCTTTTATTGAGCCGACATGTATTCTATAGTTTCTATGCATCTATTTAGGGTTTCTCTAGCTTCTGGGATATTCTAATCTAGTTAGATATTACACATGGAGGTTGATACCTCCCGCAACTACCATAATATCAACACTTATTTCTATTCAATGAAGTAATTTAGAATGATTGTATATTGGCTTACCTTCTTGCATCAAGACTTATCCTATACCATACCAGCTTACATTTATCTCCACTTCGAAGGGGTTGCAAAATGGGAAATGCAAGAACTATTCCTTGATAATATTTCGTTTCATCTCTTCAAAAGCCTTGTGTTGATTATTTGACCACTATAAATTATTTCCACTCATTCTTATGGCATGCACTTATGTACCCACAACTACAAAGAATTTTCTGAACTTCTAATGTAATATGTTTCTCCATATACATTCTAACTTTAGTGAGATTGGTTAGAGTTGGACAATTGATAATATCCACAATCTTCTTAGGATCAATTTATAGTTCCCCTTGTCCAATCATGTACTTCAAGTACACTAGGTACTACTATGCAACACATATTTGTTAAGGTTTTCCAATATTTGATGTTTTCTTGGGTTCTCTAACACCTATATTAGATGAAACATATGATATTCCTTGGTAGATATAAAGATCAATATATCATCAATGGAACACTATTACAATTGAATCTAAAAATGGCCATAATATAACATTCACTAAACACATAAATTTAGATAGTGCATTACATAAACCAAATAGCACTACTAACAATCCATATAAAACGTTTTTCATCTGGAGGGTGGTTCATTTAAATGTCTATTTCTTTCAATATTACCATTGGTATCTAGATTTGACATCAAGTTTGGTGAAATAATTTCCATGTAGTAGTTGATCCAATAAGTCATTAACCTTAAGAGAAGGGTCCCAATTCTTGTGTATGGTATAATTCATACTCCATAGTCAATACACATTCTCCAAGTCCCATCCTTGTTTGGAACTATTATTATAGGTGTACTAGAAGGTGTAGTTATCAGTTGAATTACTCTATTCTCTTGTAGTTGTTGAAATTGTTTCTTCACTTCATTTGCATAAATTCTAGATTATATATATAGACACGTGTTTGGTAATGAAGAGTAAGGAAATAAATATATCTCTTTCTTGACTTCCCTCTTAGGCAGTATCCTTCTAGCCTCTTGGAACAATTCTCTATACACTTGTAAAAGATTCTTCATCTAGTTGTTATTATATTTATTAGATCCATCAAGAGATTCCTTTTATTACTTAAATTCACCTCCTTGTTGGTTTTATCTTAAGAAGAGAAATACAAACTTCCTACTTGTGCTAATTAGTTTCTTGGCTTTGTCGTCACTTAAACAAGAGACTTATTGGATTTACCATTGTGTACATTGATGAAGATTATTTTCCATCCTTCACCAGATGCTATTGGTTTTCTCTCCTTATGAAGATCGCATCCCTCATGTACATGTATGGGATCCAAAATACTATACCTCATAAATCAACTGACACCACATCTATCTCCGCTTTGTCAATGTAGTTTGTAGTTATTTATGAAAAATATGACAATAGTTATTTATTGATATTTTCATACATTTTTTATGAATGTTTTTTATATTACTAATTTGTTGTTGTGACTCTTTAATTTGTTGTTGAAAGCTATAAATTTTTGTATCTTGCTTCTCCAATTTTGCTCGATTTTGCACAATTTCTTCATCTCTCGGAATAAGAATTTTATTCATTTTTTTTAACTTTTCCATTAATTATGTGCGATTTTGTTAGGGATGATTTTAAGGATGAGAATTTATATTAAAATGTAGAAACATGGGCTAATATTACTTGTCCTTAATATGCAAAATGTAAAATGTTTGGCGATAGTTTTGTAAAAATATTCAAATTTCTAAGGATTTTATATAGTTTCGATAAAATTTCGGCGATTTGTAAGGCAAAACAATTTTATTCTATGGAATTTGGGCAAATCATTTTTAGAAAAAATGGAAATTAGCAAATCTTTTTTTGGGAAAGACCATGGAAAATTAGCCCATTTGCGAAATTTAGCCCTGAAAATCATCTATGGATTTTGTTGTTCATTCTGACATGAATTCAATGGTAGAAATGTGTTTTGAATTAATGTCTCACAACATTATTTTATTGGTAAGGTGCTCAAATTATATGTACTTTTTATCAATATTCATGGTCAAAGTACCAATAGATTTCAACAAAGAGTTCCCTCAGACTACATCAACTTCCTTGGTTTGCAACACAATAAAATTTCATTTTGGGGAGTAGTCATCAATGCTTAATTATAAATTATTAATCTCATCATCATACTCTTCTGCAAGATCTCTTTTAACTTCCTCTTTGACAAGTTGTAATTTATATACCAATTTAATATCAATATAGTTCCAATCATTAACAAGGTCAATGTCATTGTTGATGGTCTCATTGTATCCATTGGTTCCAAAACATACCTAGAGGTGAACTGACCTTTATTTTCCATTTCACTCCTTATGAATACTTATATTAATACTTTAATATAAACTAATTAATATCATTGATGTGTATTTTTGTTTTATAGTAATATTTTAATATAAAGTTATTAAAGATTATTTCATAATTTTCAAAATACTCCTTATCAAACAATTATCTTTCCATATCACTTGCTAATAATAATAATAAAATATGGGTCAATAGTTTACCAAAACCACAGGTAAGGAAATACCATCAAAGAACGATTTACCAAAACCACAACCATGTAAACCATTAATAGTAAAATCAAAATTTTACTTTTTTTTTTCTTCCATTATTTTTCCAATACCATGGGAAATTTCCATGGGATTTTTGAAACTACACTTGACTTTTTTATTTTCCTTTTTATTTTCTCTATTTTCTTTCTTACTTCTTTTACTTATAGTATTTTCCCAATAGCATGAGAAATTGCCATGAGTTTTTTTGAAACCACACCATGCTCTTTTTTTTCTTTTAGCATGTTTATTTCTTTCATTCTTTTTTTTTTTCTTATTCTTTTCCTACATTTTCGTTTTTTCTTTATTTTTATTTTCACTCATTTTTTCTTTATTAAGAGAAAATAAGGGGCCATCGGATTATTTGCAATTTTTTTTCTTTTTGTTTTCTCTTTTTTTTTAATCTCACTACAAAATTTACTTGGTCATAGATTAGGGAAACAACAGAAAAATTTATCACGCTCATCTAAAAAATTGCTTTGATACCAAATGAAGTGGATCTAGTGGTGGATTCAAGAGAACATCATGAATATATAACATGCTTTTATATCTCCATGATAAATAATATTTTATTTACTATCCATTTTACATACTTACTTGACATCATATCAGATATAATACATGTATATAAATACACTTATGACTTGATTTACATTATAATTCATATTTACATAACAACAAACCTATAACATATTATTGTGTCATAATGAACATAATATACTTTAGGTATATGACATAAATTAAGGTATATGACATTAGACTTGACGTATATTACATATAACTCGAATAGATGTGTTTCATGGTCTCCTAATAGGAAAAGTTTTCCTATATTTATATTTATCTTTGCTTTCTGTTTTCTTAATTATCAAATATTTCTTATGTTCTCTTCTTTTTGATATCTGAATGTTTATATAAACAACATGCATATCAATATTTATTGTTATGTATTATTGATTTAAGAAGATAGGCTCTCAACGCCATTGTCGTAGAAGAGACTTAATTTCTATTCCCTCTTGGTTGCATTATCATTATCTAACATATTCTTGTTGCGCTTGCTTTGAACATGAAAGATAGAAAACTTACTGCTCAGTGTATATATGGAGACAATGCTATTGTTGTCGAAGCATATATCGAGTTGATTTAGTGTATATTATTGTATTGGGTATATATTGCTACTACATATCTATATGATCTTTAGAGGCAATATGTTGTTGTTGATGTGCTTCTTGTTATTGTTGTTTTAGAATAAAATACTATATCCTTTATAGACTCACTTTTGGTCTGTATATTGATTTGTATTGACATTAGACCATGTATTTTGCACTGAGCCGACGATCATCAATAAGATTTTTTATAGAGTGTTAAATCCTATCAAAAATTGTTATTGTTGTTTTAGAATAAAATACTATATCCTTTATAGACTCACTTTTGGTTTGTATATTGATTTGTATTGACATTAGACCATGTATTTTGCACTGAGTCGACGATCATCAATAAGATTTTTTTATAGAGTGTTAAATCCTATCAAAAAATGGGTGTATTATATTGGGTTATACTTCATACAAAAATTGTAGCCTTGCAAAGTACAACTTCTCAAGTGTGGACAGAGAATGGAGGTTTGAAGGAGAAACTTGCTGTGTTGGAACAAGATAATACCAAACTGAAGAATGAAGCTGCCATCTTACAAGACTCTATAAGAGATAATAAGTTTTCTAAATTTTGAATGGTTTTGTGTGTTTAATACTTTGTCATAAGCATGATATGAAAGTCGCGTGAAGGTTGAAGAAATATTCCAAAGATAATGTACAGATCCATGTGCTCCTGCCTGTTTATTAGACCAACTTAAAAGCCTCAGAATGGTCACCATTCAAGCACCAATGTATGAAGTGACTATAGTTAAGAATCCGCTGACAGAAAATTCAGCCACAGTTAATTCAAGTGAGGTTTGGTTAGATTAAGCTAGACATAGAATGTTGTGGTTGCATCAATTCTTGAGACAGTTGTTTGATCAAGGGTGTGAGTAGTTGGAGGATGATTTGAGGATCAAGTAGAGTGGTTGAACCTAGACTCCGACTGGGAGTCGAATATGATCCACAGAAAATATATGAATAATTTTGGTGTTTGAAAACATCAACTGTCAATGATTAGAAGGTCCTTGGATGCACTTCTGCTCCTATACTGGAGGATTGTAAAAGGTATTATTTATACCACTTTTGGTACAGATATATTGGGGACAGAATAAAGAAGTTGTTGTAGAACCAGAGTTCGGAATTGCATTTTTTTCTTTGAAGGATATCCTGGTTATATGAGCCTTCGAGTTAGATTCTTATTGTTGGGTTACCTCAGAATTGAAGGTCACTTGAACAGATCACCCTAAGTTTGATAGTGTGGAACATTTTCAAACCATGCAGTTAGACCAGTGATATCGACTAGCGTGGGTTAGACTTACTATAGTTCACTGATAGTGAACATATTCCTATATTTGTCTTTACATGGCATTATTAATTGAAGGAGAAAGGTTCTTAATGCCATTGGTGTATAATAGACTTAATCTCTATTCTCTCTTGGTTGCATTATCACTCTCGAAAATACTATTGTGAGACTTTCTTTGAGCAATAAAAATAGAGAGCTCTTTGAGCAATAAAAATAGAGAGCGTATATATAGAGAGAATACTATTGTTGTAAAAGCATAGATCAAGTTGATTTATTGTATCTTGTTATAGTGGGTATATATTGCTATTGCATATCTATATAAGTTGTCGACTTTGTGTTGCATGTTATTGTTCTTGTATAAGAAAAGAACAAGGAGCTATATCCTTGGAAGACTTACAATCTGATGGTATAATGGTCTGTATTGAGATTAAGAAGTATTTTTTACTTATTTGAAGATCTATAATTAATTTCTTGTAGAGGCTTAAATTCCATTAAAAAAATTGGTACTTTGGATTTTAATTGGTACATTGGATTTGTTTCTATAGATGTGGTGAGGAACCTATGATTGGATTTCTCTGTGTTTCTTTGTATAGTACTATTGCTCACTTGTAGAAAAAATAATGGACGTTTGAAGGGGGTACTATTGGTGGTTTGGAGAATGAAGTTGCCTTCTTAAAGAAATTTATTGATGGGCTTTGTGATGAAGTTGCTTCCCTTTAGCAAAGTTCGATTATTTTTTGAATATTAATCTTTAGAGAAATATTAGGATCTATTTGTAACACCCTCATTTGATTTCTAGTTTAGATTGTAATTAGTAGTCATCAATATTGTGTGAGGTTGAATATGATAAATAAAAGACAATGTATATGGATCTTATTTTAATTAATGAAAAATACCAAGATTGCATGAGTGCCTACAAGGACCATGATAACATGAGTGGGGATTGGTGAGGGGGTCTTCACCTTGTAAATAATTTCAAGACACCATTGCCATGACTATTTTTCTAATATTTGAATTTGAAAAATGTTTCACTCATTTTCCCTCTATCCCAAATCATTTAATGAGAAAAACATGGTTGATTGAGATGTCTCCTTCCTACAATTATGGAAGAATGAGATGGTGGTTGATAATTCCTCATAGCATCAAGTAAATGGAATGGGGAAATTAGATGCATGGAAATTCACGAATGACACAAGACTCCATAGGGAAGAGAAAATAGTGATTTTAGGGAAGAAACCTTAGGATAACAAATTTGATGGCTTGATGGGTGCACTAGAAGCAGTGAAGGAAGATTTCCTAAGGGACTATGGATTAGTGAAGTGGAATATCACTCTTGGGCTATGTTAAGCTAGAAAGGGAAGCCAATAGGAGTTTCTAGGAGTCATGGGAGCTAGTGAGTAGTTCCCTCCACAAAAATAACTTGGGGATTTTACAGTTTTTCCAAGAATTACTAAGAGTTCATTCCTAAAATTATCCTTATTGTTATCAATGTATGGCTAGGGGGTGGTGAGTTTTATAAAGGAAAAACACAACTGAGCCTATGATTGGGTGGCATCTTAAATTTCAAATAAGTTCTTTCGGTATGCTAAAAAATTCACTTATAATTTATCTTATTTTATCTTCTAAATATTCTTGCATTTCATTGTGAAAAGTATTTGTTTTTGGTAAATTTGCATGGGAGGGAACTCCCATATGCATAGATTGATTTGCATATCCATTTGTTCCCTTACAAATTACTAGAAATTTCCCTATGCATGCTTTTAGTGAAGTGTAATTTTAGATAGGGTTTTATCATATCTACAATAGATTATACGTTGTAAATCCTTTGAATGATAGAATCATAGGTAAGAGATAATAAATGGATTAACATTTCTCAGTGTTAGTATCTTGTTTGCATACTTGACTTTATATATTCAAATTTGTAAAAAAGTCACCTCGATTGAATGCTTGAATACTCATTACATCTGATTCATAAATAAATTATGAAAATTAAATCTATGACTATTTCTTTTAGCATATTATTAAGAGGATTCCTCCTTTCCCCTCAACCCATTTAAATGAATGAATATTTGGTGTAGGATGAACTAATGAAAATGATGCCAAGAACCATGATAGATTAAATTGAGTATGTTAAAATTGTGCATCTAATTGAATATATATACATGGCCATGTATTTTCCTATGAAAAGAGTTGTGATTTCTATGATGTAGGATACATGTATGTATATATCCATGAGTTACGAGAAAAACTTGAAAACTTATTTTAAGTGACCTTTTAATACAATACCAGGATTGAGGTGAAGTTTTTAGATTCTAGGGATCCCTAGTATCCTAGACCAGTCTTGAAAGGATGCATACACTTGTTTGTTCAGGATAAATTCCTTGGATTCCTATCCATCATTCTTGAGTGAAAATTATCAATATAATCCTAGGTTTCCTCTTTATATTTGAGAAAGCGTGAATTTTAGGCTTTAAATCTCTCTTGATTACTTGCAGTAATTCAAAGGGAGCATTAAATAAGTGTTTTTCCTAGGTAGAAACACCTAGTACTTGTTGTGAAAAATCTATTAAGGTTTAGGAAAAAATGTACCAAAACTTGGAAAAGTCTTGTGTATTACATGAAAATTATTTTATGTGATACAGGGTGTATCACATCAAAAAAATCTTCATGCGATACAGCCCATATTGCATGAATAATTTTTTCATGCGATATAAGAAAGATTGAGAAGGTTTTGGAGTTCAACATTTTTGGAGGAAGTCTCTTATTGCCAACAGTTTAGATTCCTACAGTGCAGTGTATCGGGAAAATATAAAATTCTTGTTATACATATTGAGAAGGTTTTGGACATCAAAATTTTTGGAGGAAGTTTGTTATCACAAGTATTTTAACTTATTGCAATGTAGTGTATAAAGAAAAGATAACCTTCATGTGATACAAGACTAAAAGGGAATTTTTTTATGATAAGTTATAACCCATGTCACAGAAAGATATTTTCCATGTGATATGGAGAATCTTGGAAAAGTTTAGGACTTAGAAAATTTTAAGGAAGTTGTCTTATCACATGAATTTTAACTTCATGCAATGTGGTGTATCTCATGAAGATAAACTTCATGTGATATGATGTAGGAAGATAACTATTCCCGCAATGTGATAAGGGAGAAGAATATTGTCATGTTGGAAGAAGTTTTGCAAAGGCATGATATATCACAAGAAGTTAAACTTCTTGTGATATGTCAAAAAGAAAAAAAATCCATGCACGCAAAATGGGGAGAAGGAAACAAATAAAGAGTGGGGAAGCCTGATAAGTCTTGTCATATAAAGTGAATTTTTTCAAGGATGCAATAAGTCATTGCATGCTCAAATATTATGATCATCTTATAGGGAGAGGAGAGAAGAGAAATACAAGGAAGAGGAGAAGGAAAGACAAAGAAACAAGAAGTTTTCAAAGGAGGAGAAAAATTCTAATGAAGTGATATATAATAATTAATTTCTATTTCTTGTGATACATCATGAGAAAGGAAACTTTATTGTGACGTGATCGAAAGGAAAAGGCAAGACATTTCAAGAGAAAAAATGTAAAGTGTGATGCATAACATGAGAAATCCATTATGGTGCGCGAAGAAAGTTTGGGGAGTGTGAAACGTTCCATAAAGGAAGATCATCTAACAAGCGATGTATGGTTGTGAAAATATTTAGTTGACATGATAATAATATTTTTAGGATGTGATATGGAATATGGAGGAAATGTTTTCTTGATGTGATAATCCCCATAGGGATAAATCACCTCGAAAAACATGAAATGAAAGTAGACCATATGATGCCACGTGAGCTTGATAACCTAGGAAGGAGAAAATTCTTAGGAAACATCCAATGGCCATAACTTTGTTCTCATATTTTGGAATTGATCATGGAATTGATCAAGAGTATATTCGTTGGAAATATCTTGATGAGTAGAATGTACCATTGATACTAAAAGAAATATATATATATTTTTTTAAGAATGCAAATTCTTAATAACCCACCTCCTTAATGCTAGTTAGAGGGGTTGGGTATGTTAAAAAGTGTATTAGAGAAGGGTTCAAACATTGGAATACTATGGGATAGGAACCAAAGCTAAGTTGCAACTAATATATATTTGATATTAGTTAAAAATGTTAAGAATAAAATGAATGTATCATGTTTAAATAACACTAATTAGTTAATTTGGTTATTTCAATGCAAAAGAGAAAGAAGTGAATATTTAGAGTGATTAGTGATAGACAAGTGCTCGACATGGAAGATGCATCACATGATTCATAAATTGAATCAAATGAGAGAAGGAGTGTGGAAAATACCTTAGATATGGTAGAAACCATGAGAGGCCTTAAAGAATAACTTCAAAGCTATAGGGACGACAATGAAATATTGATCCAATCTCAAGAAAATAAGAATGAGGTTAATTATTTATTTCTATATAGTCTATATGAGATGAAAAGGCACTTACATTAGGTACCACAGGAAGAAGTTCCTATAATAAGAGGAACCATTGTATTAGAGAACATACATATAGTAAGGACATGTCAACACACTCCTCTATGAAAGGTGCAACTACTCCAGATCAATCATTTATAAATGACATAAAGCCTTCTTCCAATAAGCATAAGAAGACAATACATTCTAGAGACCCCATGCAGGAAGAATTTAAGAAATCTAAGCCACCTAATTTTTATGGTGAGGTGAATATAAGTGAGGAGATAAAATCATGGCTTATGGGACTGAAAAAGTGTTACCAAGTACATGACTATTTGAGAGGCATAAGGAAAGAGTGGTCATTATTAACATGAACATTAAAGATTTTATATGGTGTGAATATCTTAAGAATGTGAAAAGGATTATTGAGAGGAAAATTACATGGAATTAATTTTAGAAGTACTTATGGAAGAAATACTTAACAAAAATATATATGATGGAAAAATCAAAGAGATTCATGAATTGAAATTGGGACAACTGATAATGGATGACTATGTTGATAGATTCTTGGAATTATTGAGGTATGTTCCCTACATAAGATATTAGAAGGTGAAAGTTCATTGTTTTCTCAATGAATTTCCTCAATCCTACCCATATAGGATTGAATTTGATGAGTCAAAAACTCTCGGAGAAACAATATAGAAGGAGAAGTGCTTCTACAAGTAATACAAGTGCAAACTAAAGTTTAACAAACCTTGGAAGGATAGAAGGAAGGAAAAGGATCATAAAAGGAAGAAATGATTTAAGCCTAAGCTACACAAGAATAAATAAAATATTTCTAATTCAAGCCATCTAGCATGGAGTAGGTTCCATCAAAATTATCCCATGCAGAGTGGAATCAAGACGATAGAGGTAGATGGAGAGAATACTAGGGAATGATGAAACGAAGCACTAAAGTGTTGGGGATTCAAAGAGGAGCATGTGATTATATATTTTACTCACATATATAATACTAATAGAATGATTCAAAACATGCAAGAGGATACAACCATCAATGATGCAAGAAGGACCTTTCCTCAAATTCATGTTGTTGTTGAAGACTAGAAAGAACACCATCAAGTATTAGCGGTGAAAGTAGAAGGTAAGATTCCTTAACAATTTGTTTTCATTTTGATTTACCTCGGATCTTAACTTTTCCATTGTAATGTTCGCCAATACTAAAACCATCAATTAATTTATTGTTTTCATACCAATTAACTCAAATTCCTGCATTGTAAAAATGCATATACCACTAACATAATTTTGAAACAAGAATGCAACTAAAATTAACATTCACACAAAAAAACGTGAATGCTTGTAAATCAAATTTTATGTACAAAAAATAAATCCCACTATCTAATGCAATATATTGATTATTTAAATGCATTTAATAGAAATATGAATGAATGAAATTGTACCCATACACAACATCTTATAATTTATGCAAGAACAAAACATATGCATAGAAAATAAAACTCATGAACAATGAAAATATAACATATATAAACACTAACCTTTTATCAATAATGTGAAATGGATAGTGGGGGATGGGTGTTCCACATAACCATATTTTTTTTCTCCAAATCTTAGCATCAAATCATCCCCAATATGGGGATACAAATCTACAAGAAAGGGTGTTTCTACAATGTCCACTCACATCATAGGTGTTTACCCACAACAAACTGATTTTTCATATATCTATCCCAATCCTCCAGTTCTATTCCCCTAAGCTTTCACAAGCCAAGAAATGGGGTCCCCCTTTACTACACATAGTCCCTTTGGTTTTCCGACTTCCCTCTAGGGTTCTAACATAGGTTGGATATGAATCTCTCTTGTTGGGTAAATTATGTCACAAAATATCACTCCACAAGACTAAGAACCTTCTTCCATCTCCAAAACGTTACCACACATGCCCACTGTGGCTTACTCCAAGCTCCAACACTCTACACTCCCTTGGTTCTCCAAAACTAACTGTAAAACTACCCTCTTTTCCCTTATGAATTTCCTTAGATTATGATGATTCCTTGAGTCTCACACTATCCCAGAAGGATTTACTTGACTCTGACACTTTCCTTGTGCTTTATTGTATTCAACCAATGCTCTCAATAACTAAATGAAGTGACTTTTCACACCCACCCTCTTACATGTGTTTAATGATTGGCTTTGGGAATACTCAAACAACAAATATAAGGTTCATACATCAATAATAATTTTAGGAAGTAGGTCTCAATTAATAGACATGGGTAATTCCTTCTTGGATCCCCTCATAGACCCTTCCCTTATATTGTGAAACTTATCCCTCATTACTCCATCCATGTCCATCTGCAGTTGGCATTGCATTTTATTTTATTATTTTTAAATATACAATGTTTACATATTACATCATTGAGATTGTGGCCATATATCATATTTACAGTATACATCACTAAAATATGGATTAAAAACATGGATGTTACACTCGCCTCCCCCAAAAAATTCTATCGTCATCGGTGAAAAAAAAAATATTGACAAACATATACAAAATTCATGTCATAATACTTGGTACTTTTTCAAGTTTACATGTCCTGTAGCAGTTCCAACCAACAATCACTCACTTCCCTCAACCTGCACAACCCAACGTATTTTACCCCCTTATTTTCAACATAGTCCCTCATGTTATACCACTTCCTTTCCAGGGACCGAACACAGATCGGACATGAAAATATCCAGGATGTGGCTCGAGGAATTCCAACTAACAAAATGGAGTCTTACACACTTATATACAAATATACATTCAAAATTCTTAAATTTTTGCAAAAACCTGCAGGTATGCCTCCCACATGATCTCCCCATTCTCTCATGTAGTATCTTGAATACTTTAGTAGGTCCATTGAATCTTTACTAGGATGATGGCCTTGTTCCTAAGAATGTTGATTTCCTAGTCCAGGATGTGCATTGATTCCACCTAAAAGTATCCTTTGTGCTCCAACTAGATCACAGTTCAATCAATCATGTGGTTAGGATCATACACATATTTCTTCAATGAAGATACATGAAATAAATTATGAATTCTAATGGATGCATGAAATGAAAGAATGTATGCAACTAGGCCTATCTTCTCTAAAACGTCAAATGACCCATGGTATACCGCTTCCAACTTTGGGAAACTTCCCAATATTATCTATCTCCTCTTAGATTTTACTTTTAGAAACACATGCTCTCCCAGTTTGAATTCCATGAATGTTCTACTTGTATTCGCATAACTCTTTTACATGGCCTGTGTAACCTCCAAATTCTCCTTGATATTCATCGTTTGGTATTCCATTTCCTTTAGTAATTATGTCCCAATAAATTCTTTGTTTGTTGGGTTTTCCCAACTTATTGGCATGTTCTATTTCCTTCCATATAAAGCTTCAAATATACTCATATTTAATTATTCTTGATACCCATTACTATAAGAAAACTCAACTAGATGAACACAATCTTCTCATTTCGAAGGCTTGTCCATTACATACATTATGAACACATTTTCAATTATCCAGTTAGTCATTTATGTTTTCCCATATGACTCTGAATGATATGTTGTGTTGAAATTCAAGTTAGTCCCAAATCCCTTAAACATTCCCTTCTAAAAATAGTAGTCAAAATGGGATCTCTATCTAACATTATTTCCTTAGGTACACCATGTAGCCTAACAATTTTGTTCTTGTAAATTTATGGAATATTGGCTTCCTTGTGAGTCATTTTTTTTGGTACAAAATGTGTATCCTTTGAATGTTTTTCCATCACTACCATGACAAAATCATGTTTCCTTGTTGTTCTTGGCGACTAGGTGATGAGATATATTGTAAGTACCTCCCATTTCAATTTAAGAATGGGTAATGGATGTAATAATCTTGTTATATGTTTGTGTTAAATCTTGAATTTACGATATTCCATGCACCTGACTATATAATTAGTCACATCTTTCTTCATTCTAGGCCAAAAATATTGGTTTCTTATTGTTGTAATTGTATTATGATAACCTAGAAGTCCAACATAGGGTACATCGTGCATCTCTTTCAAGACCATATTTATCAAATCCTGGGTGTTAGGAACATTAAATGTGTCCCTAAACAAGATGATTTCATCTTCTTTCATATTACATTCCTTATATTTATGCTATACATTATTTTGTTGTAATCTTTCTTTAACTTATGCATAATTTGTATATGTTTTTACAACTTCTAAAATTATATGTTTTAATCTATCCAAGACATATTGATGGTTTCAACATGCATTTCAAGAACCCTCTTTTTGACCTCATCAACCAATTTATTCTCTTTTCCCTTGATGTGGTTGATTTCAAAGTCATATCCATTGAGAAATTCCAACCATCTAGTTTTTCTGGAATTCAATGTGGATTTCTCAAATAAGTGCTTCATACCATTATGATCTATCCTTAGCTTGAATTTTATTCTCGTGATATTATTCCTCCACATTTTTAAATCATGAAGTATCGATTCCAACTCTAATTCATCGGTGTCATAATTTAATTCATTTTATTTAATCCTCCTTCGTTGATAACATATAACATGTCCATTTTGCATAAGGAATCGACTAGGCCCTTCCTTACATGCATTCTGATGCACGTCAACCCTACCCCCTTATCCTCTCCTTCAGGGTTGCGCGACCTCCTGGTATAATATCATTCAATTCATTGAACTGAATGGTTCCTCGGGCTCCTAATGGGAATAGATTTAACTTGTCACAAGCCCTTCTACCTTTTCGGCACAGTTTGTGTGGAAACAACTAACCTTCTCCTTAGTGCTATTCTAATATTAACATCGACGAATGCTAGCTCTATATGATAGGCTCCTCCCTTGATGTGACCATGGGCTACGACCATGATCCAACTCCCTTTGTGACCCCGTGCTTCAGAGATTTCGCGAGTTGCTCACTCCCCTTTTCCCGATTTCCGAATCGACGAATCCTTTCAAGACCAAATCTACGGTCCACATTCTCCTCACGCTCGATGGATGTGATAAAATCACAAGTTCGGGCTTCATGAGTCCTCTCTTCTCTCAAATCTATCCTTCCCAATTTATGAATCATAGAAGTGTTGATTTCTTGCAACCTATCCTATCTTAATGGATGACCAGGATGGCTTGGGCTCCTAGCTCTTTGGGTATTCTCTCATTGAATATTTTCCGAAGGGTTCTTCCTCTGAAATACGTGGATATATGCCACGCGTCCTCCTGGATCCAATGGTCTAGAATCACTCTTCGCCTCTCCCTTCATGAAATTGAATTTTTCTCCTTGTAATTATTCTGAAGTCCCAATCCTCGAAATATCGGATCTGCTTCCACTTGTCTACCTGGAGGATGAACAATTTTACAGTCTTCGAGACTTTAGAAAGTCCTCAAATCCTCTACACACTTAGCACACTTTTCTCTTTTCAAGACTTAGGTTATTCTTGAACTTCTTCTCCACTCCTTGTAGAGTTCTGCGCAGGGTCTTCTACGACATTGCTCATCTTGAAAACCTTCAAGTTTTCATGTTCCTCTATGTCCTTTAGTGGACTTTCTCCTGCCCTTCTAGCAGTTTCTCACTCTCCCTCCCGATCTTGTAAGATGGAATTACAGTCTCCTTGGCACACTCCTTGCACTCAACTATGTTTTTCGACGGTTTCTCCCTTAGCCTACCTAAGAATATTAAGGAATCTTATTTTCTTTGTCGATGCGCTCTTGCAAATAATTCCTTCCTCAGATTTTTCAACAACCCTGGGGTTCTCTTAAGGATTCCAACACTTCCACCTATGTTGTTTTTGTACGCTCTCGTACTTTCTCTATGTCCTCCTGGCAGTGTGTTGCAGAGTGTTCAGTAACTCTGGACTATGTTTCCTCCAACAAAATATTCCCTTCCAAGGTACTTAACTTCATTGAAATATCCTCCTGAATCTGTGAATTAACCTAGTGTGCCCTCCTGGCAGTTTCTCTTCTAACTCCACTGAGTTCAGACACACACTCTTTGTGTCATCTCACATAGTTTCCACACTATGTCGTGCACTCCTTTCACTTATCCTATAGAACCAGACTTAATCTTACACACTCTCAAATAGAAAAATGTATCTCTATCTTTGTAGATGATTTCTAGCATTCATCTACAATTCAAATGCATACAAATGACATTCACCACAAAATATCCATTACACTAAAATTGATAATAGGAAAAACTTCCATTTTCTATTAATGGAAGAATGTTCATTGCAATATGGGAGTCTGAGCTACAACTAAGTCTCATCTCTATGTGTTTCTCTCCCTATATCCTATGCATTTATCCTTATGTCTTGCTTACAATGATTTTTCATCAAATATTACAGCCTCTCTATCGGGCATACAATATACAAATTTATACAAGAGGGGCTCAATGATATTTCCTCCAAGCTCAAATCGTGGTGTCAAATCACCATTCAAAACACCTATCTAATGGGAAAATTACAATCATGGAAATATGCTCCAAATCGAATGCAGATCCCCCCTACCGTCAACCACTTAATGGCGACCTCATCTCCATCTTGTGCGAAAGCACAACTTGGCTCTTCCAACGTATCAGCATTAATTTTCTTTGATCACACCTTAGATTATCGAAGGAAAATGAGAGGGTGACACCTCTCCCTTCCTTGAATGTGCACCACGTGTGTCAATTGGCTGGTGCGAGCTGAGGTGGAGTGATGCTCCTGCATCATACTCCAGGACTACGAAAAATCATGAACTCATGCTCGTGAGCTTTCCAGCTTAGATGAAATCCTCCTAGATCCCAAAATTTCTCCTGGAGCTGTCTTTTGGGTCCTATTCCATACTATTGTTGCTCTTGCATCTTTTCTAGGGCTCGTGCAGGATCCTTTCCATCCAACTTCTCCTTATTGACCTCTCCTTCTACTAACCCCAACATCAGGTTCCTTATCTCCTCAATCAGCTCGTCCAACTACTCCATTGGTTGGCTCTTATTTTGTAGGCTAGCTTGCTACACTTATTCCTTGTCAATGGGTAAATCACATCGATATCCCAAGTTGTCTTATTAATCTCTTGTGGCCTTAGCTTGCCACTCTGCTGCAACTTCCACTCCTGTAGGCCTCTCATTACTGGGATGTTTCTCAGCTTCTCCTTCTGACAAATTTTATCCTATCAACTTCTCTTGTGTTGGTTCAACTCCAACTTCCTCCAGTTTCTCCTTATGATGGTATTATGTTCCCTCTTCTAGTGCGTGCTTTAGCATTGCAGTCATCTCTTGTTCATCTCCCCGGCTGAAATTTCCAAGAAATTTTGTTGAATTATTTTCTCCTACGATCTGCATGATTTTTCCATGGCCGTCGTTTTTTGGTTTTGGATCATTCAACAAATCCTCCAGAATCCCAAACTCTTTCTCCCATGGACTGAGAATAGTAAATGTATTCTCTTCTTCTTCTATTGGGGAAGACATCAACATATTCTAATTCTCCTCTTCTACGATAATCACTACTAGTTGTCTTTTTGTTGCATCTGCAACACATTCTCTAGCCTCAATCGGGCTATGTGGTAGGAATACCTCAATTCCACCTATGACCAAAATAGTCCCCTTATCCTTCTCCTTAACGGTGGAAGTTTTTAACTTCTCATCATCTTCATTCACATGGTCCACAATTTTGCGTGACATTTCGCCTGAGCGAGGTTTTTCTTTTGCCTCCTCTTCATTTGTCAACACCCCTTGATGCGAACTCTCAACTAAGCTCACCTATTCTCCCTTGCCCACTTGGCAATTTGGGATGTCTCATCTTCCCTCCTGGAAACTTACGAGATCCACTCATCCCTTCTCATTTCTCACCTAGAAACCTATGAGACCCTTACAAGATCTCTTTCCCTCATAACCTAGGTTTTCAACATACCTCAACCACCTTTTTAACACCTATTGTTTCCCTCTGACCAACAAATTCTGAACATGCCACTTATTTGTTCTCTTCAAAGGCCACTCATACCTCTAGCACAGCTTTGCCTCCTGATACATTTTGAATGCTATCCTCTCCATCTCTTCCCTTATCTCACTGAGCTCTTTCTCCACTTCATCTTTTATTTTTTGTTGGTGGTATTTTCCTCTACCATACCATGTCTATGACCTTGAGCAGACATCTTCACCTTCTACTAGCCTCTTTCACAAGTCTATTTCTTATTCTGCAACTGGGATCATCTCCAACTTCTCGTTCGCCTGAAATATATAGACAAAAAATGGTCTCTGATACCACTTGATGCACGTCAACCCCACCCCCTTCTCCTCTCCTTTGGGGTTGTGCAAACTCTCAGTATAGGATCGTTCAATTCAATGAATCGAATGGTTCATCAGACTCCTAATGGGAACCAATTTAACTTGTCACAAGCCCTTCTAACTTTTCGACGTATTTTGTGTGGAAACCACAAACCTTCTCGTTAGCACTCTTCTAATATTAATTCCGAAGAATGATAGCTCTCTATTCTAGGCTCCTCCCTTGATGTGACCAGGGGCTATGACCATGGGCTAGCCCCCTTCATGACCCTATGCTTCAGAGCTTTCACGAGCTGCTTACTCCCCTTTTCCCTATTTCTGAATTGAGGAATCTTTTCAAGACCAAAATTGCAGTCCACGTTCTCCTCGTGCTTGACAGATTCCATCAAATTGTGAGTTCTAGCTTCATGAGTCCTCTCTTCTCTCAGATCTATCCTTCCCAATTTGTGACTCAACAAAGTGTTGATTTCTCGCCACGTGTCCTATCTCAATGGACGACCAGGATTGCTTCGGCCCCTAGCTCTTTGGGTATTCTATCCTTGACTTTTCTCTGAAGGGTTCTTCCTCTGAAATACATGGATATCCACCACGCATCCTCTTAGATCCAACGGTCCATAATCACACCACACTTTTCTATTCATGAAGTTGAATTGTTCTCATTGAAATTCTTTCGAAGTCTGAATCCTTTAACTCTCAGATCTGCTTCCACTTGTCTACCTGGACGATGGATGATTTTATGGTCTTCAGTACTTCAGCAACTCCTTGACTCCTCTGCACGCTTAGCATACTTTTCCCTTTTCAAGACTTAGTCTATTCTCAAACTTCTTCTGCACTCCTTGCAGAGTTTTGTGCAGGCTCTTCTGCAACTTTTCTCAGCTTGAAAACCTTCAAGGTTCCTCATTCCTCTATTTCCTTCAATGTACATTATCATTCCATTTTGGAAGTTTCTTTCTCTCCCTCCTAAGATTATAAGATGTACTTACAGTCTCCTCGGTTCCCTCCTTAATCTCGGCTAAGTTTTTCGACGGTTTCTCCCTTAGCCTACCTGAGCATCTTAAGGAATATTCTTTCCTTTTTTGATGTTCTCTTTTGAAGACTTCCTTCCTCAGAGTGTTCAACAACCCTAGGGCTCTCTTAAAGATTCCAACACTTCCAAATACGTTGTTCTTGCACGCTCTCATACTTGCTCTATTCCCTCCTAGCAGTGTGTTTTAGAGTGTTCAATAACTCTGGACTGTGTTTCCACCCACAAAATATTCCCTTCCAAGGTACTTAATTGCCTTGAAATTTCCTCCCCTGTCTGTGAATTAACCTGGTGTGCCCTCCTGGCAGTTTCTCTTTTGACTCCATTGAGATCATACATGCACTCTTTGCATCGGATCATAGAGTTTCCACACTCTATCGCACACTCCTTGCACTTATACTAGAGAACCAAACTTAATCTGACACATTCACAAATAGAAAATTTTATCTCTATCTCTGGAGATGATTTCTAACATTCATCTACAATTAAAATGCATACAAATGACATTCACCACAAAATATCCATTACACAGAAATTGATAACAGGAAAAACTGTCATTTTTTATTAATGGCACAATGTTCATTACAATATGGGAGTCTGAGCTACAACTGACTCTCAACTCTCTCTGTTTCTCCCCCTATCTCCTATGGATTCCTCTTTCTGGATTTCTTATAATGATTTTTCATAAAAAATTCCAGCCTCTCTATCGGGCATACAATATAAAGATTTATACAAGAGGGGATCAACGAGCTTCCCTCCAAGCTAAGCTAATGGTGTCAAATAACCATTCAAAATTCTTGTCTAATGGGAGAATTACAATGATGGAAATATGCTCCAAATCCGATGTAGATCCCCCCTATCGTCAACTAGTTAATGGCATGCTCATCTCTAGCTTGTGTGAAGGCACAACTTGGCTCTTCCAACCTATCGACATTAATTTTTTTTGATCACGCATTAGATTCTCGAAGGAAAAAAGAGAGGGTGGAGCCTCTCCATTCCTTGAATGCGCACCATACATGTCATTCGGATGGCATGAGCTAAGGTGGAGCGATGCTCCTGCATCACATTCGTGCACACAACAATATATTCATCTGGATATGAAATATTTAGAATAGTTGCATTGGTCAATAATTCATTCAAATGTTGGAAACTCTCTTCACATTTGGTAGTCCATTCAAACTTTGTTCCCTTCTTCTGGATTGAAGTGATTAGATGTGGAACCTTGGATAAAATTGCAAGGAATATCCTATAGTATCTAGCTAATCCCATAAAGGATATCACTTTTGAAACATTCTTCGACGTTGTCCAACTTCTTATTCCTTCAATATTCTAGGGGTCCACTACTATACCTTCCTCTGAGACGATGTGGCCCAAATAATGGTTTTTCCTTTTATAGAAACTGCACTTTATTACCTTGGTATACAATCGGTGCTCTATCAACACCTCCCGCACCATCCTAAAATGTTTTTCAAGATCCTTATCTATCTTGGAGTAGATAAGAATATAATCTAATAAAACATTGACAAATTTATCTAGGTAATCCATAAAAAATCCATTCATTAGACACATAAAGGTAGATGGTGCATTTTTCAGGCTGAATGGAATCACCACAAACTCACAACGGCCATGCCTTTCTCTGAATGATTTATTTCTAGTGTCTTATTCATTGATTCTTACTGTATTATATCCTAATCTCAAGTAAATCCTAGAAAATATATTCTCTCCTTTTAGTCAATAAAAAATACCATCAATCTATAGTAAAGGGTACCCATTATTTATTCTAACCTGATTAATTTTTTTGAAGTCAATACATAATCTCATAGTTCCATAATTTTTCTTAACAAAAAGAACTAGGGCACCCCAAGGCAAAACAATTTGGAATAGGTACCCCTTCAACAATTCTTCTAGCTGCATATGCAATTCCTTAAGCTCTGGTTTTCTAATTCTATAGGGATTTTTGGACACTAGGGTTGCTTTGAGCATTAATTAAATAAAAAATCAATATCTCTATTTGATGGTAATCCTATAAATTCCCCAAATACATCTCTATATTCCGTCAATATTGGATAGTATTCAACAATTGGCTCCTTATCTTTTTTTGCCTCTTCCATATAGAATACATATATATATGGAATCCTTTTCTAAAACTTATTTTTAGTTGCAATGTTGAAATCTCCATGACAGATATAGATATTTGAATACCTTGCACCATCCTTGGATTTCCCTCTTCATCAAGGCATGTGCAATCTTTCTTGTAACAACCTAGGACAACATGATTATTTTCTATCCAATCCATACTAATCAAGCAGTAATATGACCCAACTAATAGGATGTTCAAATATACCTTAGCATTGAATCCATTCATGTTCATTGCACACTCTTTAACAATCTCATTGATTCTTTTCACGGTTCTAGTGTCTAGATGAGCCAATAAATAATTTTCATTCTTACATCTATTCAATTTAAAATTTTCAATAACATCAGGATCTATATAGGTATGACTAGCTCCAAAATCATTCAAAATAGCTATGTGTTTATTATCAATATTACCTTCCACTTCAATCATGTGGGATTGATAGTTTTCTTGTCTATTGTCCAAGGATGCATAAATCCTTGAGATGCTCCTTCCCATGTATTCCACTGTATTGACTTCCTAAATAATATTCACAGTCCCCATCCTATCTCCTCTATGCGGACAATATTTATACAAGTGGTCCCCCTTGCATTCCCAATACTTTATAGCCTGATGTCTCAGGCATTTTATCGATGAACCTATCATATTGGGATCATTTTGTTCTTTCTTCTATTGCCCATATGACTGTTAATTATTCTTGAATAGAGGGGGATTGAATCATTTCTTCCTTTGATCCATATTGCCCCTCTTTTTATAATCCCAATCATTTTTTAATACTTCCCTTCCCTTGTTATGATGATAAAAATACTTAACCCTCCTAATGGCATCATCCAATGTTCTAGGCTCATCAAAGAGAATTTTATTACTACAAAAAGAAGGTTTTCCACTAATAAATCTTTGGATTTTTACCTTCTCATACTTATTAAAGTTCACATATATCAACAATTCAAGGAATCTTCTCATACTCATCCATTGTCACGCTTCCAAGATTGAGTTCAAATAAGTCTTGCATATTCTTTTCATATTATTACTCTGAAAAGTATTTCTTATAAAAATACTTGTTAAACTCTCTCCATGATATCATCTTCTCATAAATTTGATTAACCTTGTGGAGTTGATCCCACCACATAGATGATTTTCCTTAAATATGGAAAGTTGAAATTTTGGATTCTACATTTGATTAAAAATATTGCAAATGGAAATATTTCTTGATTCCAAACAACCATGCTTCTACATATTCATATTTTTTATGATCACCATCAAAAGTTGGAGGCTTGATATTCCTAATATCTCCTTGTGAATCATCTATTTTTAACCCCTTCCTCTATATTTGGATAGGGGTCACACTTGAGATACTCTCTGACATTGAATATGCATGTTCTCTTCTAGTGGAGTGTTATGGTGAGTGATTATGATATGTACTAATACTCCTTTATTGTCTAGATCCCATACGATCATCCCTCCTATCAGGAGATCTCGATGATTCTACTTTTCTTTTTCTACCTTCTTGTTTTATGCCAAAATATTTATTGACTTGTCTCTGGAACATATTCAGACTTTATAATGTCCTCTTCTAATATCGTATCATCCTTTGATTATCTTCCCTATATCTCTATACTTCTTTCTAAAATATTTTCATAGTCTCAACCAACTCCACTAGTTCTACTCTGCCTTTATTTCCATTGGATTCGGTCTTTGAATTTCCCATGCTGACATGTAAACCTATGACCTTCTCTCATGGATGTAATATCCTTGGTCATACTCCATATATATACTCCTCATATAGGAACCAATCATTCTTTCATGTATCTCTAATTCTACAAGAAATGTGCATGTAACAATTATTATTATAATCATGTATATTGTAATAGATTTCATTAATTATATTGCAAGTCATTCTTCAACTAAATTTATGAGATTTATGGATGTATGGGGGTCTAACTATAGATGTGTTGAGTGCACACCACACTCTTACAATTTTTAATTTTTGGGTACCAATTTTTCTTTTAATCATTTGTTCATTATTTTTTTGGGCTTTACATAGGTTGCATATGTGTCATTTGATTAGTTTATGTATTTTTAATTTTGTTTTCATCGCATTTTAAAATATTAAGAAAACCCAAAAAATCTCAGGTTTTGCATCAATGAAGGAAAACAAAAGAATTAAATGAAAAAGAACAAAATTGTAACAATATCCAAAACATGTCAATGAACTCATTGAGGAATTGGGCTAAAATACCAAGCAAAGTGATTTAAAAAACCCTGATATCAATGAGAGTCTAAGATAATTTTCGATAATAGAGATCGACATAAATTCAAGAAAGTTCAAAAAGTATAACAAATTCCACATATTGTCTATTAGACCATCAATCATCGGTGGAATTCATTGGAGTTATACTTAGTTAACATATTTTTAATGAGTGTCGATGAGCCATTGATGTCAGTGAAAATCTTATGGGATTGGTGCAAGAATTAATTTATTTTTTCGATGACCATTGAATCCATTTTTCCAAGGAATGAATCCTATCCATCCGATCATGGATAAGGGAAAACCTCGACCGTTGATGTTTACCACACAAGTAGTGTTTTTTTCAATGACTAGGTTGGTCACGTCACCTTCCATACTAGCCAAGTAAAAATGACACATTACCTTCTCTAGTAGCCTCATCAACATGCCATGTGACTTTCCATGTTGAATCTTTTACATGCCATGCCACTCACCATGTCATTGGCCACATGGACTACCATGTCATTTCCACATAATCATTCATACTATATCTCTACCATGATAGTCATCACATCATCTTCTATATAATTACACAAATCATCATAGTAAAAATTTCTTTCTTGTTCATATCCATATGGGGGTTTTAATGAAATGTTTTGGTAAGTATACAAACCTTTGATCGATTCCTATGGAATCATCGTGCATCGGTAGGATCAACAATAGATGGAGTTTCCTTCATAAACAATTTCAGTCAATCATCATGTTGGCATGTTTTACAGGAAGATTGTACTTGTCATTTATGGAAAGAACAACAATGACGATGGAAAACAGGAAAATCATAAGATCATAAGGAGGAGCGAACAATATGCAGAGATCAAAGAAACTCAAGAGGAGGATCATAACCATCGAATCTACAAGCCAAATCAATGACATGGATGAATTGTGAAGAGAAAAAATAGAATCAAACAACTTGTTATTTCCAATCCCACAATTAGTCCGGACCATCACATATTATAGCTTCAAAGATCGACGATTGTGGTTGAATCACCAAAAAATGCACAACTTCAAATTACAGAGCTTGAGTGATGAATTAAATCACTCGTAAGTTGTTGTTCCACTATCATCCTTGATCATGGATCTTCTTCGAGAGTCTTCACGACCGTTGGATCACTTTAAGTGGAAGGATAGGATAAGCGGGGCCAAACGATTGAGAATTTGATTATCCGAATACCCGTCAGCTGTCAAATCAAATTAAGTGGGAGGATAGGATAAGCATGGTAAAATATATGAGATCTTAACTATGAAAATTTACTTTAGTAGACAGATATTTCTAAAGTGGAAGGATAGTATAATCAATGTTGGAGGCATGTTGGATCTAAACCAAGGAAAATCTACATCACATACAAATTGAGTCGTCAATCTAAGATCATGATCAACGAAAAACATTAGTTTTGGGTCTAAATATGTGAGAAGGTTAAGCTTCGTAGAAATCACTTCGAGAGTTTTAGGTTGAGATTTGAAATCTCCGAAGTCCGAAGAGTCAGAGAGCCGAAATACATTCTCGGCAATTGGATCGTCTGAAGTAAATCTCAGTCAATAGATCATCCAACGAAGAACTCAAGCGTTGGATCATTCGAAGTGAATCTGGGCCATCTGATCCAGAGCTTAAGTTTGATATTTGAGATTTCAAAAGTCCAGAGACCTGAAGGAGATATCGACCGTTGATCAAGAAAGGGAACGTAGAACCATTGATCTGGTTGAAAGGTCAAAATTTTGGAGTCGAGGCAGAGCCATTGATTGATAAGGACAGGTGCCTGGGTATCATTGAATCCAAAAGATTGGCGTATGAAAGAAGGCAGGGTTTGAGATTTGAAACTCTTGAAGCCCGGATCATGAAATAAATCACAACCATTGATTTAGGGAGGTTGGTTATGATCCGCAAATTGTGAAAGATCAAATTTGAACCATCCATTCAGGAGCACTGTCAATATCATGATATCGATGGTCTCGTCGTATTGTGGGGTTAGAACATGCTCGCATCTTAATTTTTCGTGAACAGACTGCAATCAAAACCACAGTATCGCCAAAGGAATACATGGATCTCTGTAGTTAATTGCAGGGAGAAAAATGGGTTTCCCTCAAACCACCTATGGACATGCCCACAATCACGTGGTCACGTGAATTTAATAGCCCAAGGTCATATAAAAAAAAAGGAGGAACTAGCACTCTCTAGAATAAGATCGTGAAGTGCCTTTTGAATAGGTGTATGGTCACCGTTGGTGGTCACATGAAGGAAGGGTTTATAAGCCAAAGAATCCATAAAAATGACTGACTGTAATTTCCAGAGAAGAGGAAGAGTTGGAATGATCATCACGTAGAGCACTTGGTGTGAGAAACTAATGTAGAACAAAGCATTTGGTATGTTTTTTTTTATTTCGTGTGAGATGCATGGGTATAGCAGGTGATGTGGTGCATGATCTGAAGGAAATATTATAGACTTAGTGAAAAGAATGAAGATGTAATAGAGAGAATGAAAGGATGACAAGAAGCTTAATAGGGTGTGTGCAAGAAGATGTGAGCAACAACAAGACACTTATGCATCAGATCAGAGTAGTGTAGCAAAACAACAATGATACTGGTAAGCCATTGATAAATATTGTATCACAGTAATAACTTTCAGAAAGAAAAGATTTATATTTCATCGTGGTAGGGTGGTTCTAGGGATGAATGTTTTCCTTAGAGTTTCAAGTGGGTGCTTGAACAAAGGGAGTTGTATCTTCCATCTGGTTGCAGCGATAAAAACCAGGGTAGCAGGGTGGTGCAAGGGATAACCATTATTCTATGTTATACAAGTTGGTTCCTATGTGACTGGAAGTTAGTGCTTCCATCCACTTGGTGTTGGAACACTCAGGTAGTTAGTGCTTCCTTCTAGTGGATTCTAGAGAAACCAGAGTTTGGTGTTCTCAACAAGTTTCATCTTGTTAAAGAAGAAGTTTTAGCCTCATTTTGAGTTGGTGCTCAAAGAAAGATGATGTACAGAACTTAAAATACTGCCTATAATTCGAAGAAGAAGAGGTTTTCTCCCTTTATGGGTTTCCTCATAAAATATTTTTCACTATGTATATCATATGTGTGATTGATGTTTTTTATTTATGTTGTTCATGTCATGCATAATCTTGATGATCACTTGGAGACGGTTACTAATAATTTAATAGGTATAAAATTGTTTAAGCACAGTAACAACTAATTCACCCCCCCTCTCAGTTGTCTTAGTAATTCAAACAATTGGTATCAGAGCGGGTTCCTTTTATTTAAATGTAGATTAGTAAACTTAAACATGACAATCCATGAAGGAACTTCAACCAATAAGCCTCCTATGTTTGATGGAACATATTTTTCCTTCTGGAAGGTTAGAATGAGAACATACATCATGGCCTTAGGTGTTTATGTTTGGGATGTTGTAGAGACTGGTTATGTAAAGCCAGTTGTACTAGCTCCTAAGGATGACAAGCTAGAATTTAGCTTCAACGCTAAGGCAATGAATGATATCTTGAGTGGGATTTATGAAGTTGAATTTGTAAAGGTCATGCAACTTGAATTTTCCAAAGAAATGTCGGATAAAATTATTAGTTGTTGTGAAGGAGATGAGAAAGTAAAAGGTGCCAAACTTCAAACACTTGGATTGAAATTTGAACAACTAAAGATGAATGAGGATGAAACAGTTAGTAAATATTTTTTAAGAGTTGAGGAGCTTGTAAATTCCATGAAGGGTCTTGGTGAGAAGATTGAAGACTCATTTTTAGTTCAAAATATTTTAAGATCTCTGCTCGATAGATTTAATCCAAATTTTTTGAAATAGAAGAAATGAATGATCTTAAAACTTTGTCTATTGACCAAATCCTAGGAAATATGACTACTTATGAAATGACAATATGAAAAGATAAACCCACCTCTAGAGAAGCATCATTTAAATAAGATAAGAATGAGGATTCTGAGCCTGATGAGATTGAAGCAAAATTTGTGAGAAGACTAAAGAAAGGATCAGGAAAGTACCAAGGCAAGTTTCCCTTGAAATATTTTAGTTGTGGAAAGATATGTCACTTTTCATCTAAGTGTCCACACAAGAAGAAGGACACGAACGTTGAAGGTGAAGGGAAGTACAAATCCAAGAGATTTGGTAAAAAGAAAATTTTATGTGTAAACAATGATGACTCTTCAAGAGACAAAGATAGTGATTCTGCTTGTGAATATAATATTATTGAATTTATGCTTATGGACAAAGAGTATTATGATAATAAAATCACAGGAAGTGATGTTGATGATGAAGAAGTTGTGGTTGACTTGGAAGGAGAACTGATCAATGCTCTAGAAGAAATTGCTAGACTCAGATTTAAGAAGAAAAAGAAAAAACAATTGATGATACAATTCGAGAAAGACAGTAAAAAACCTGATGAAGACTTTGCCCTGCTAAAAGTGGAATTAGAAGAGGCAAAGAAAATAGAGGAAATTCTGAAACTGTATTTATCATAAAATAAGGCAAGATGTGAATCCTTGGAAGAAGAGGTAGTAAATACCAGAAAATAGATGGATAAGTTTAAAGTATTGTATCTCCAAAATATTCCAAGAACCAAAGCCTCAACATAACTAAATGAAATTATGAGCAAACAAAGATCTCATTTGTTGAAGACTGGTTTAGGCGATGAAAGTGGTTCAAACAACGAACAACCAGAAAACAAAGAGTCAGTAAATATGGTCAAGTTCCAAGTCAATAGACAATCAAACCATGTGAGTAATCTGCCACCAAAAGATAATAAAGACAAGATGATCCCTGATAAAAAAAATATTTATCAGAAGATGGAGCAAAAAATTCCAAAAAGAAGGCCATCCTTGAGGTACCAAAATTTCTTCCATGGTTACTATTTTTTCTGCTCTAATTTTGGTCATAAGATTACAAATTGTCAAATTAATTTTAGAGACATGCAACTGAGGAGATGAATAAATAAACAATCTTTGCAACATAGAACTAAAAAACCAATGAGTAGACAAAGATGCACCAATCACTTTGACCTATTGAGCATTGATATTGAATGCTATAACTATCATAACTTAGGCCACAAAGTTGCAAACTTCCAACTGATGAATTGCAAAGCAGATCCAAGGATAAAACCCTTAACTAGAAATGACAGCACATGGAAAAAGAAAGATAGTGAAAAATGTGGTCTAGTACTTTCATCTAAAAAAAAAAAAGACCCCTGGTATATAGACAGTGGATGTTCCAAGCACATGACTAGAGACAAGGATAATTTTATGTCTATAAGTAAATTCAAAACAAGAAATGTGACCTTTGGAAATGTTGAACTAGGTAAAATCAAGGGTAAAGGGATAGTGAGTTTAAGTAATGAAAAAGGAAAGTCTAAGGATGTTCTTCTTGTAGATGGGATGAAACATAATTTGCTCAATGTAATTCAAATGTGTGATAGAGGATGTGAAGTGGTGTTCACTTCCAAAGATTATAATATAAAGTCTGTAAACTCAGGAAAAGTGGTGGCTAAAAGCATAAGGACATATAATAATGTATATGTGTTGAAAGAAGATAGAGAAGAGTGTCATCTAAGAAAACATGATGAAAGTTGGTTATGGCATAGGAGACTTGGACATCTAAAATTTGACCACTTAATCAATCTCAAAAATCTTGAGGCAGTAAAAGATCTTCCAAGAATATCAAAGCCACAAGATTATGTGTGTAAACCCTATCAAGTAGGAAAGCTAACAAGGACACAGTTTAAATCCAAGATCTCTACTTCAATAGAGAAACCACTCCAATTAGTTCATATGGATTTATGTGGACCATCAAGACAAGAAGACATAGGGAAGTAAAACTACTTCATGCTGATCATTGATGATTACTCCAGACTCACTTAGGTTTCTTTTCTCAGAGAAAAAGATGAATCATTTGAGAAATTTAAAATATTTAAGGCTTTAATTGAGAATCAAACATGCAACAGATTAAAAATTGTAAGATCATACAGAGGAGGAGAATGTATATCAATTGATTTCAAGGAATTTTGTGATAAACATGGGATCAAGAGATAATACACAATCCGAGAAACTCCATAGAAAAATGAGGTCGTTGAGAGGAAAAACACAAAAGTTCAACAAATGGCCAAGTCAATGATGAATGAGAAGAACATTGGTCAAACCCACTGGGTAGAATAAATACACACAACAATCCATATTCTTAACAAAGCTCACCTTAGATCAGATAGTGACAAGACACCTTATGAACTGTGCTATGGAAGACTTGCTTCAATCAAACACTTCAAAGTCTTTGGGAGTAAGTGCTACATAAAGAATAATAATGAAAACCTTGGCAAGTATGATGACAGCGCTGACGAAGGCATCTTCTTAGGATATGCTACAAACAGTAAAGGATACAAATGTTATAATAAGAGGTTGCATAAATTGGTTGATTGCATTGACATAAAAGTTGACGAAGGAGTCCCAGTAAGAGAGGTGAGAAATATTGAATCAAAAAAAGAGTATATAGTTGAAGTTGAATATGAACAGGTCCAAAAATCAGAAAAACAAGACTCTGAGTCAAATGAAGATACAAATAATCAGGCAGACTCAAATCAACAGACAACATCGAATCCTTCCTCCATAATTACTGAAAAGAATCATCCTACAAGTCAGGTAATTGGTTAGAAATACAAAGGTGTACAAACTAGGAGAAGGATAATCAAAGACACTGAACAATCACATATAGCCTTCATATCCATGGTGGAACCCAAGAACTTTGATAAAGCTAGTAAAGATGTAAATTGGTTAAAATCAATGAATGAGGAACTGGATCAGATTGAGAAGAACAATACTTGGGAGCTTGATCCTAGACCTGCAGATCATAATGTAATTGGCTCCAAATGGGTTTTTAAGAACAAAATGAATGAATAAGGAAAAATTGTTAGGAATAAAGCCAGATTTTTCTGTAAGGGGTATGCACAAGTTGAAGGACAAGATTTTGATGAAACCTTTGCACCAATGGCAAGATTGGAAGCCATCATAATGTTTCTTGCCTATGCTTGTCATAAGAACTTTAAAGTATATAAGATGGATGTTAAGTCAAAATTTCTTAATGGAGATATAGAAGAAGATGTATATGTGAAACAACTTGACGGATTTTCACTGACAGATAATCCTGACTATGTCTTTAACTTGAAAAAGTCATTATATGGACTGAAACAGGCACCATGAGCCCGATTTCATAGACTAGAAAAATTTCTACAAGACAAAGGGTTCAAGAAATACTGAGTTTGAGATGTCCATGATAGGAGAACTATCATATTTTATTTTTTTACTAATCATTCAGAGTTCTGGAGGGATATTTATCTCTCAAGAACAATATTTGAAAGAGATGTTAAAGAGGTTTCACATGGAATATTACTCTCTTGTTAGTACACCTATGGTGGTTGGTTGCAAGCTTAGTAAAGATGATCTTTCACCTAATGTTGATCAAAGAACATATCAATCAATGATAGGCATTCTTCTGTACATCAAAACATCTCATCCTGATAAAATGCAAGTTGTTGGAATGGTTGGTCATTATCATTCTTCTTCTAAACAAAGTCATTTAGCAGCTTTCAAGAGGATATTCAAATATTTGAAGGGTACAATGACTTATGGTCTTTGGTATCCTAGAAATCAAAATTTACAATTAACTACATATTCAAATGTTGATTGGGAAAACTGTTTGGATGAGAGAAAGAGCACCAGTGGAGGTGCATTATTCTTAGGAAATTTGTTAGTATCATGGATTAGTAAGAAGCAAGGATCTATTTCATTATCAACTACAGAGGCAGAGTACATTGCTACTGCTACTTGTTGCACTTAGATATTATGGATGATAGAAAATCTTGTAGATTTGAAGGTAACTTATACTGATCCCATTCCACTTCACTGTGATAACACCAGTTCCATTAGTGTCTCAAAGAATGCCATTCTCCATACAAATATGAAGAATATACCAATAAAGTATCATTTTTTCAGAGCACAGGTTACAAACAGAGTTTTTCAACTCAATTATATTCCTTCCACAAAACAAATTGCAGACATCTTTACTAAACCCCTAGCCAAGACACCATTTTAATATATCCTTCAGAAGTTGGGTGTCATCCCTTCTCTCACCTGAGAGTATCCATCCTATCAGGGGGAGTATGTGTTGGTTGAATATCTAATAATATCAAGGGGAGCATTTTTTTCTTTGACAATGATGTCAAAGGGGGAGAAAAGGTGCGATATGGATGCTACAGTTGGAGGTCTAAGAAGAATAGTGCAGTCTTTCAAGGTTTCCATCAATGCCAAAGGGGGAGATTGTTGGCATGTTTTACAGGAAGAGTGTGCTTTTCATTGATGGAAAGAAAAATAGAAAATATGGAAAACAGGAAAATCATAATCTCAGGAGGAGGAGGGAACAATATGCAGATATCAAAGTACCTCTGGAGGAGGGTCATGACCGATGAATCTAAAAGTCAGATCAATGACAGGGATGAATTGCATAGATTGAAAGTAGAATCAAACAAATCGCTATTTCCAATCTTCCAATTAGTCAGGACTGTCAGATATTATACCTTCAAAGATCAATGATTATGGTTGACTCACCAACAAATGCACAACTTCAAATTGTGGATCTTGAGTGATGAATTAAATCACTCACAAGTTGTTTTTCCGCAATCATCCTTGATCATGGATTTGCTTCGAAAGTCTTCACGACCTTTAGATCACTTTAAGTTGAAGGATAGGATAATCAGGGCCAAACGGTTGAGAATTCGATTATCCGAATACTCATTAGTCATTGGATCAAATTAAGTGAGAGGATAAGATAAGTGCGGTAAAATATCTGAGATCTTAACTATGCAAATTTTTGTCAGTCGTCAGATCTTTCTAAAGTGGAAGGATAGTATAATCAATGTTTGAGGGTCGTTGGATCTAAACCAAGGGAAATCTACGTCGCATACAAATGAAGTCTTCGATCTAAGATCATAATCAACGAACAACATTAGTTTCAGGTCTAAAGATGTGAGGAGGTTAATCTCCAGATAAATCACTTCGAGAGTTTTAGTTTGAGATTTGAAATATTCGAAGTCTGTAGAGTCATAGATCCAAAATACATTCTCAACCATCAGATCCTCTGAAGTAAATCTCAGTCATCATATTGTCTGAGGAAGATATCAAGCATCAGTTTGTCCGAAGTGCATCTAGGCCATCTAATCCAGAGCATCAGTTTGTCCGAAGTGCATCTAGGCCATCTAATCCAGAGCATCAGTTTGAGATTTGAAATCTCTAAGGTCCAGAGAGCTAGAGAGCCGAAATACATTCTCGACCATCGGATCGTCTGAAGTAAATCTTAGTCGTCAGATCATCCAAATAATACCTCAAGTGTTGCATCATCTAAAGTGCATCTGGTTCGTCTGATCCAGAGCTTTAGTTTGAGATTTGAAATATCCGAAGTCCAGAGAGCCATAGAGACAAAATACATTATGAACCATCGGATTGTCTGAAGTAAATCTCAATCATCAGATCGTCCAAAGAATACCTCAAGTGTTGGATCGTCCGAAGTGAATTTGGGTTGTCTGATCGAGAGTGTAAGTTTAAGATTTCAGATTTCAGAAGTTCGGAGACCCGAAGGAGATCTTAATCATTGATAAAGAAAGGGGATGAAAAACCGTTGATTTGGTTGAAAGGTCAAAATTCCAAAGTGGAGGTAGAGTCGTCGATTGATAAGGACAAGTATCCATGGATCATCGAGTCCAGAAGATTTGCGTATAGAAGAAAGAAGGGTTTAAGATTTGAAACTCCCGAAGCCCATATCACAAAATAAATCATAGTCGTTGATTTAGGGAGGTTGGATCTGATCTGCAGTTCGTGAAAGATCAAATATGAACCATTTTCTCAAGAGCACCGTTAATATTATGAGATTGAAGGTCCCGTTGCATTGCAGGCTCAAAACATGCTCAGGTATTAATTTTTCGTGAGTGGTCCGCAATCAAAACCATGGTATCTCCAAAGGCATACATGGAGTTCTGTAGTGAATTGTGGGGTGAAAAACGAGTTTCCCTCAAACTACCTATGGACACGCCCACAATCGCGTGGTCACGTAAAGTTCATAGCCCAAGGTCATATAAAAAAAATGGGGGTAGCTAGTGCTCACTAGACCAAGATCGTGAAGCGCCTTTTGAATAGGTGGATGGTCACCATCGATGGTCACATGAAGGAAGGGGATTAGAAGCCAAAGAAGCCAGAAAAATGACTGATTGTAACTTCCAGAGAAGACGAAGAATTGTGACTGACAGAGAAGCCAAAGAATATTTGGACAAGGGGCACTAATGAAGAACAATTAAAGTATAACCACCAGAGAAGACGAAGAGTTGGAATGATGATTGCGTAGAGAACTTGGTGTGAGAAATTGATGTAGAACAAAGAAGTTGGTATTTTTTTTTTCTTGCGATATGCATGGGTATAACAGGTGATGTAGTGCATGATATGAAGGAAATATTATAGATGAAACGAAAAGAATGAAGAGGTATCACAAAGCATGAAAGGATGATGAGAATATGAACAGGGTGTGCACAAGAAGATGTGAGCAACAGCAAGACATTGATGCATCATAGCAAAGCAGTGTAGCAGAACAATGATGAGACTGGTAATCCATTGATAAATATTGTATCACTGTAATAACTTTCAGAAAGAAAATATTTATATTTCAGGGTGGTAAGGTGGTGCTAGGGAGGACTGTTGTCCTCAGAGTTTCAAGTGGGTGCTTGAACACTGGGATTTGTAGCTTCCATCTGGTTGCAGCCAAAAAAACCAGGGTGGTAGGGTGGTGCAAGGGAGAACCATTATTCTTTGTTGTACATGTTGGTTCTTGTGTGACTAGAAGTTGGTGCTAGAACACTCAGGAAGTTGGTGCTTCCTTCTAGTGGGTGCTAGAGAAACTAGAGATTTGGTGCTCTCATCATGTTGCAGCTTGTTAAAGAATAGGTTGTAGCCTCATTTTGAGTTGGTTCTCATAGAAATATGATGCACATAAACTAAAAGACTTCCTATCATTCAAAGAAAAAACGTTTTTATCCCTTTATGGGTTTCCTCGTGAAATATTTGTCTTTGTGTATATCATATGTGTGATTGATGTTTGTTATTTATGTTGTTCATGTCTTGCATAATCTTGATGATCACTTGGAGAAGGTTAATAATATTTTAATAGGAATAAAAAAAGTTAAGCACAGTAACAACTGATTCACCCCCCCCCCTCTGAGTTGTCTTATTAATTCCAACACATCGATGGAATCATCAACTTCAGCTAAAACCAATCACAAATGAGGCATGGGATATGGAAAATGGTCGATCTTGATGAAACTTTCCTTAGAAAATTAGAGCCATTTCATTATCAGAGTGAATGCATCTAGAATGTACAAAATATTTAATTCATGTTAGGTCCATTATCTATGGTTTTATGAATTCCATGCCACATGAAATTTCAACAAACCACGAGCCAATCGAGTATTAACATGCCACTTGTTCTCATTTTCCTTTCCATGTTATACATCCATCTATCAAACCACATATGATTTCCACATCGTCAGGAGGTATCATGACTTAGCGTCCCAAAAGAAACAAGTTTGAAAAGAAATAATGATTTTTTTTTCCATTTTGAAATCTTATCCATCCAATCAAAATCAAGAAAAAAAATTGACCATTGATCCTCCCTCATAAATTATTCTAAAAAATGCCATGTTTTTTCTCGAGCACAAAAACTGTTCTAAAAGTTGTTGATGAGAGAAGAATCTAGTTTTGTACTTTTGCAATAACTTTTGATACTGAACAACATTTGAAGCATGAATTATATCATTGGAAAGGCATCATTGAGCTCTACAATTTTGTACTTATAAGTGCTCTACAATTATGCATTTTTTGTTTACGAATTTGGAAATAAATATACAACATCAGATGTTCTTATGGTATTTTCATGACAACTTTTGGTTCTGATCCTCATTTTGAGAATTAAATATATCATTGGAAAGGTATCATCAAGAGATAAAACATTTATAAAACATTTATTTTATAATTTTTTATTTATTTTCCACATTTTGTTTAAGGTTTACAAAATAAAGGAAATAAAGATTAGGGAAGTGATTTGAATATTTTGTTTTAAGATTAATTAATTGTTTTATCCGATAATTTTTTTACAAAAAATATAAGGTTATTCCTAATATACATTTTTTATGATCCAAGTACATGTAGGGGGAATCATCTAACATCGTGAAAATAATTTGAATATTACATGCTACAAAATGGTAGAATTTTGTTGGAATATTCACTAATACTAAGAGGGGGGTTGAATCAATATTGAGCACTTTTTACCATTTTTAATCACAACATATAAATATTAACTTATTAACAATTCTATTCACATATGATTGTATTTCACATTTCATGAACATATAACCATAAATAGTACCATTGTAGAATGTATTTCATCATACGCAGTGCAAATGAGATTTTTACATGGAAACCCAAATGGAAGAAAACCATGGAATTATTTCTTATATATAAGAATATTACATTCATAGGAAGCACCAACTTCCAATATTATTTAGCACCAACTAGAAAGAGGAACCAACCCCCTATTTATAGTCTCCAACCTAAAGGAAGCGACCACTCCACAGATTCTCCAGCTTCAACTTAAAGGAGGCTCCAACCCCCTAACTTGCAGGTTCTAACCTGAAGGAAGCTAAGAATCCTTGTTTTCACCCGCACCAAATGGAAGGAGGCTCCAACCTAAATGAAGCTATGACTCCCTATATTATATAGTAGAAACTATAAGGAGGATCCAACTGCCTTTCTTTACTCCTTTCAGCCTCCCTGAAATAGAAAATCAGACTCAAGTTGTCATCGAAACTATCACTGATAATCAACCTGTCACTGCCACTAATAATCAACCTATCATTGTCACTGATAATGAACCTGTCACTTGTTAGTACCACACAATGTACCCTTTTGCCTATACTTTTTTCCACCATTATACTCTTGATTACCCACGTTTAGACTCATACTATCTCTTTATCTGATCATCTCAAAGGTATATAATGTCCCTTCTCATTACTATATGTTTAATCTGTTTTTCATAATATTTTACATCACTCCCGTACTTAATAATTGATTAGAAATCCATAAGTGTCCAAAACTGCATATTTGCATTCAAGTCCTATTGCTGCAACACAGAACTGTCCATGTTCGTTGTTGCTGAAACACAGAACTGATGCTGAAACACGGAGCTGCTACACAGTCTGAGGTCGCAGATGCTGAAACACGGAGTTGCCTTATAGTTCAAGGACGCAGATGCTGAAACACAGAGCTGTTACACAGTCCTGAGTTGCAGATGTTGAAACATAGAGGAAACCGCTAGAACCGACGATGCTGAAACACAAGGAAGCCACCACAATCAGCGGTCAACGCAGTCAGAGTGCAATTCACGTGGCTGAAACAGCCCACGAATTGTGATGCTGAAACAACATCAACAACAATAAGAAGAAGATGTTACACCATATGTAACAGCAATACCTCATTCAGTTCCTGTAATAGCATTCAGTTGCGTAAGACTAGGACATCCTATGTTGATTTAGAAAGGAGATCCGATTCAGGATAAGATTCAGATATGCATTGTAATTATTGTATCGAAGGGATTTCCTCTTTAAATCAGAGGAAATCACCATTCGAGATATCCAAGTTTTTATGTATTGAAGCAACTCCAGAGAAGCGGGACATATTCTATTCTTTCCAATTTGTAATGTGACATTTTGACAGATGAATATAAGACTGCTTTGAGTATCCTTCTCTAGCTTTTCGTTCAGGGGAATCTTGTGAGAACGGAGGGCCCACCTTCTTCACAAGATTCACCCATTAGTTAGAAGTGTGTTAGTATAATTTATGTTCATGATTTGTTTAAACTGTCATTTGTTGAAATACAGTTTTTAATGGATTCCGCTTTGTTGAAACACTACTAACTCTGTCTTAGTTTATTGAATGGAATTTGTAATTCTTTTTATCAGCAATCTTGTGTGATGATTTTATAAGGTTAGCAGAGATTCGGTTAAAGGTTCCTACTCAGACAGGAAGGAATCGGAATATCCTACTCTCTGTAGATTTCATTTACTTCTACCAGTATGCTATCCAGAGGTTTGGTTAAAGGTTCCTGCTCAGACAGGAAGGAATAAAAAACACCTTGTCTTCTGTAGATTTCATTTACTGTTGCAAGTGTGCTAGCCAGAGACTTGGTTAAAGGGTTCCTGCTCAGACAGAAAGGAATTACAACACCTTGTCTTCTATAGATTTCATTTACCTCTGCAAGTGTGTTAGCCAGGGATTGGGTTAAGGGTTCCTGCTCAAAAAGGAAAGAACCAAAACATCCTGTTCTCTGCAGACTTTCATTGGTGCTAGCTAGAAACTGGGTTAGGGATCCCTGCTCAGAAAAGAAGGGATAAGACTGCCCTGTTCCTTGTAAACCTCAACCTCAAAAGTGTGCTAAAACAGAAATAAGGCTCAAGGCTCCTCCTTAGAAAGAAAGGAACTAGGTGGCTTTGTTCTCTGTTAGATAGAGTTAATTGTTTTATGCATTACTGTTTTCATGAAAGAGTGTTAGTGCTGAAATCTCTGTTGAGAGTAAGGGTCCTATTCTATGATTGCAGAATAGTTATTCGTTTCCATTGCAAGTGTTATTTTTATGTAATCCAGGATTCTTAGATTGATCTTTAAGGAATTGCAATAGGGAAATTACTTTCCTGTGATTTAATTCAGAGCTTTAGTTCATTCAAGTAAGTACAATTAGTATAAGTTTCTTTACTACAACACTAAGTTTCTTTTGGAATTGAGCATATATAGTGCGTGGTTATCTTTGAAATAAAAGACTTCCTTGGGTTGATAATTTATGTATCACTTGATTGTTTAAAATCAATTAAGCAATTATAGTGACCAAAATTTTGGCGCCGTTGCCGGGGAAGATAGCTATAGATTTCAAAAGCACTTGTGATTTTGTTTCTTTAGATAAAAAGAATGCATGAAAGACCCCAAAGACACTAACCCTACAGGTGGCAAGGGAAAAGGAAAAGGAGGAAGAAAGACTTTCATTGACGACATTGCATGCAAGTCTGAATCTGCTGCTCAACGACCAAATCTTCAAAAACAAAATTCCCAGCCTTCATTTCGAGCAATTTTTGGAATAGGGAAAGAAGTTTGGAGTCCGGAAACAGTCCAGAAGCCAGTAGGAGACATTGAGGATAGAGCAAGTGCAGCAGGAGAACAAACAGAGGAAAACATGGATGAGTACAATGAGAGATTGCATCATGAAGAACAGGTAGATCCTGAAGGAGAGGTAAAATATGAAAAATCTTTTTCTACATTAGGATTTCCTATTGGCGATCTCCCTAGAGGAGAAACCCCCATGAAAAACATCCCTCTCAGCATTGCTAAATTTTCATGGGTTATCTTCAGAGGATCCTGATGAATTTCTGTTTGAGTTTGATATATTATGTAGAAGTTATGATTATGTTTCTAATGCTCAGAAACTGAAGTTATTTCCAACAACACTAAAAGGGAATGCACTAAGATGGTTTATGAGCCTTGGAGGCCACGTAATCACAACATGGGACGAAATGAAGAAGAAAATTCTGAACAAGTACCAGGACTACTGCAGAATGAGAGAAAAGAGGGAGGAGCTATTTAAAATGATGCAGAAAGAAGACGAGAATATAGAAGAATTTGTAGAGAGGCTACAATACAATCTAAAAAGATCCAATCATCCCAATGTAAGTAAGGATATTCTCAAAACTATTTTATTAAAAGGGGTAAGGGATGACTCTCTAGATATGTTGAACATGCTTGGGAAAGGGGACATATCCAAGGAATCATAT
>JZKD02S1739911.1:933060-982499 GCA_000966675.3 Picea glauca
AGCCACCCTTCAGAAATATCATATTCAGCAGAGAATGACTACAGCATACCACCCCCAAGCCAATGGATAGGTGGAAAGCACAAACAAATTAATAGAAGCCATTCTCACAAAAACAATGAAGGAAAGTAGAAAGGATTGGTCCTACAGGCTCCTTGAAGCACTATGGGCCTACAGAACTACCTGGAGAAATACTACAGGATTTTCTCCCTATGAATTGGTCTATGGAAAGAGTGTTGTCTTTCCTATAGAATTTGAGATAAAAAACTTAAGGACTGCTTTAGCTGCCAACCTTGATCTAACCGATGCACAGTCCACCAGGCTGCAGCATCTTAATGAACTAGAGGAGAAAAGATTAGATGCCATTCAGCAAACAACCATAATTCAACAGAAAAGATCACAATGGCATGACAAAAATATCAAGAACAAGCAGTTCCAAAAAGGTAATTGGGCTCTACTATATGATTCTCGATTCAAAGAATTTCAAGGGAAACTACGTACAAGATGGTTGGGACCTTACGAAGTAGACACAATTTTCCCTAATGGAACAGTAAGGCTCCTCACAATCGATGACTCCAGAACTCCGTTACTTATAAATGGTCATCGGCTCCGTCTGTACCATAAACCTATTTCTAAAGAAGATTTTAATGCCACATGCATGGAAGACGCTCATTTTCTCTTCGTTGAGGGGGTTTCTACCCCTAAAAGCAATTAATTCTGTCAAGATTCACTTTCTTTAGTATTAGATTAGATTAGATTTCGTTTTTCTAATAATCCCTGTCAAAGAAATACCATGCTACAGATGTTTTGCAGATTCCCAATCAAAGCACAGCCACCAGAAGAAGACGATTCCACTTCAGAGAAACGAGCTTTCACGATGTTGAAACACCGTTGTTCAAGACTGTTAACTTTCACGATGCTGAAACACTGTTGTTCAGCACTGATGACCTTCATGTTGTTGAAACACCACTGGTCGACCCTCTTGACTTGCTTCTGAGGCCGAACAACCACCATTCTCCATTTTCTACTTTTTCGGAACACCACTGTCAGCAATCCACCCTTCTTCTCCATTACTGAAACACCAAACTCACGCTACCTTTATCATTTCCTCACCCTCCATCATTGATGAAACAACTCCATCCAGTAATTGTTTCACCTTTCCCCTTTCAATGCTACAACACCATTGCTCAACACTGTTGACTTTTTCCCCAATGCTGAAACACCACTATTCAACACTTTTTCTTCCCACTCCCAGAACACTACAGTCCACCATTTTCTCACCCTCCATCATTGACGAAACAAATTCCGTCCAGCAATTGTTTCACCTTTTTCTGTTGCTGAAACACCATTGTCAGCAACCCTTCATCATTTTTTTCACGATGCTGAAACACCACTGTTCAGCACGTTTGATTGTTCTTCACTCACAATGTTGAAACACCACTGTTCAACACGTTTGACTTTTTTTCATGATGCTGAAACACCACTGTTCAGCATGTTCGACTTCTTCCCGATGCTGAAACACCATCGTTCAACACTTTTTGACTTTCTTCTGATACTGAAACACCAGTCATCAGCAGTTCTTCATCTACAACAATTGTTCTGTTCTTCTCTGTTGCTAAAACACCAGTCTTTCACCATCGTCCGTCAGCAAGATTTTACGCCCTCAGATTATAGTTCGACCTTCTAAACAACATCACCACAGACAGGCATGATATCTGGTTGGCTGAACAAATCAAATGGTAAGGTGAGGTATGTAAGTATTGTGTAATTCAGATTAGACTGTAGTTAATGAGAAAGATTTTAAGCCATTAAGACTATTTAAGTGCCATTATTACCAATTGCACTTAACAAGAGGGGAAGTACACGTCAAATCCACGATACCATCATTTCCTCTGATTTTATCGCCGCCATCCCCATTTCATCACCTTTTTGCGCATTTAACCACTAGTCCTGCATATAACCCCTCAGAGAACTTACTCTGTGCCAGAGCTGATACACAAACTCTTGACACCTGTATGTTACTAAGATAGTAGCCATGGGAGGAGTTGTCATGCACAAAGAAACTGCCACCACAGTGCTGCTCAAACACTATCCAACAACATATAAAATCTTCGAGCAAGTAGGCTGGCTTAATTACTTCCGCAGGCTTCAAGGATATAATGAACGACAAGTACTACAGTTCCCCCGAAATCTTTAGGAGAACCATTCTGTCATCGTAGGCATCCGAATATCTGTAACAGAGCAAGACATATCATAGGTCTCAGGCCTCCCCATTGATGGCACTCGACAGTTCAGTCGGAAGCATATCATCGGGGATGTCCAATAGAGTTTCTTCCTGGCTGAGGAAATAATTGTATTGAAGGGAAGAGGCGTTCAGCTCAGTTCACTACCACCCCCGTGGTCGGAGGTCACCTAATTCATCAAGCACTACCTGACCTGCGAAGGTCGCTATCAGGTAGTCTATCAGCATGACTTCATTTTGCTTTCTCATTTAAGACATAACAGATGGGTCAATATTCCATATTATTTGTTGGGTTGTTTGAAGAATATGGCACATTACTGTCGGAAGGCAAAAGATCCAACCCTATCACTTACCCACCACCGTCTTGTTCAATTACTCATCAATAGGGGTTTTGAACAACAAAACCATCCACTAAATAATCTGCCCATAAACCCTCAACCAGCTGTTGAAATTCCCCAGGAGCAACAACAGCAAAACCCCCCAGACATCCCCGAAATACCCAATATCCCGCCCACAGAACCAACCAGTCTAGCCATTTCCCCTACCCCACCTAATCCACCACATACCCTACCAGAGTCATCCACCCCTGCCCTTCATATTCTCAGTGATGACTCTGAACCAGAAAATGTTCCCTGCCCTATCATTCATAAAAAACCTCCACGAAAACGAAAACAGATTGCCCCCTTTCCACCCTTCTTGCGCAAACAGCGGACAAGATCCTCAATGAGGCCACCTCTTATGATCACCACACTAGACACCCCACCTATTCGACTGATACACCATACATCTTCAACTTCCCAAACCCTGGGATCTTTGCCTATTCCGACCTCGGTGGTTGAAACACAAGAACCAACCACCGATATTGAGTTGCAGGAATTAGAGGCCCATACATCATTTGTTTTTGAAGTAGCTAAAACACAACCAACTACCCATCCAGTGGCTGAAACACAAGAACCAACCACTGGTATTGAAATTGAATTACAGGAATCTGAGACCCCGGATGCTGCAACACAACATCCAGTGGCTGAAACACAAGAACCAACCACTAATTTTGAAATTGAGGAAATTGATACCCTGAATGTTGCAACACAACACCTAGTGGCTGAAACACAAGAACCGGCCACTGATATTGACATTGAGATTCAGGAATCAGAGGTTGAGGGTGCTGAAACACTACTCTCCTTACACCAGAAGGCTGAAACACAAGCATCAGTTGCCATTCCTGTAGATGCTCCACAAGCATCAGCTCATGAGGCTATGACTGCCACACAAGAACCAGCCACCTCTAAATCCAAAAAAACAATGGTCGATGTCTTGGAAGAAAACAACTTTTTGAAGTCTCAATTGGAAGCATATCAGCAAGAATTAGTCAGGGCAAGGGAAGCATATGAAAAAAAACTAAGTCTGTACACCTTAGCCCGAACAACAAACTTGACAGAAGAGAACACTGAGAGCGTATGTAAAGAGTACATGTGTTGCCAATGTGGCGATATTTACCATCAGGCAGGCTATAAGGTGATTCATGTCCCAGTGCAAGGGGTAGCCCCTACTCCTTCACCTTTTGTCAAAGAAGAACCTGCTGCAACACAAGAACCAGCAGGCCCTGGCAAGCTCAAGAATGAACCTGCTGCAACACAAGAACCAACAGGCCTAGCAAGCCCAAGACTGAACCTGCTGCAACACAAGAACCAGCAGGCCCTCTCAAGCTTAAGATTGAGTCTTGCATTGCAACAAGAGAATCCCCTACTGTTGTCAACAAGGCTGTGCAAACAATGCCCATGGATGAATTTGTACCTCCCAATCAAATCAATCTCTCCACTTCCAGGGAACAATCTACCCAAACCTCACCTCATCCCACTACTTCCCACGCTGAAACTTAGACTTTCCAGTTATGGGATGAGCAGGCAGAAATACAAAAATGGAAGAAGGAGTATGCTGAAACACAGGTGAAAAACCTGCAAGTGCACAAACAGATCTAGATAAATCAAACCTTCTCAAATTGGGAAGCATTGGACCAGACACGCCAGGTAGTTCGTGAGATTAAGAAGAAAAACAAAGACTTGAAGGACAGATTGGTCCTGGCATTTGATTTGATGCAGAAGCTACTAGCCACAAGGAAGCCATCTTGCAACTACTCCTTATTCCTGATGGAGAGAATCATATGGTTTCAGATCAAGTCCATTATAGAGGGTAAACACCATGAAGTTATTCAATCAACAGATTTTATCAAAACTTTTGTAGCTGCCTCTACCAGGGATCAGCACCTCCTCTGTGAGGCTTACTTCCATAATGAGGCTATTCCAGAATACAGGTTGCTGAACATAAATCCTCTTGTTGGGGATGTTCAACTTCAAGCATTTACTTCCTTTCTCCTCAATCAAATCATTTGGCAAGGTGACTTTTCGGCTGCCCAGAACAATGAAGACAATCGCCTCCTCAAGATCAGACCAGAACCACAAAGGGCAGCTACCTTCATCTCACAATATTATGAATTCTTAAAGCAACTAGGGGTGACTGAACATGTTCGACAAATACAATCAGAAGTACTTCAGGATTGTGAATGCATCATCAGATCTATAGAGGTTCCTGCCCTCCAGGACAATAACCTGTTTTGGCAGCAATCCACAGAAAAGAGACAATAGCACAATCCTTTTGGTCCTGCCAACTTAGAAGTAGCAATTTCCAGGATACCCAGCTATATCCAGTGTGTTAGACATTGTGCTGAAAATTGGATAGGGTACCGGTTTTACTTTCCCATTCTCTGGTTGCCAATAGAAAGATATCAAGTCAGTTATAAGCTGCCTAAAAAGGCAGAAACAACAGCATGGCAAAGATTGCAGTAGGTGCAAGGGTTCAAAACGCCGACAGATAGTACCTCCCAGAGTTATAGCTTGAGTAACTTACATGATCAGAGTAGGTATCCAGACTCTGATTCACAGTGAGTTGCCTGAGGAAATGCAACACCTTGAGTTGGGGGGGATGTTAGGACCACACAATGTACCTTTTTGCCTATACTTTTTGCCACCATTATACTCTTGATTACCCACATTTAGACTCATACTATCTCTTTATATGATCATCTCAAAGGTATATAACGTCCCTTCTCATTACTATATGTTTAATCTATTTTGCATAATATTTTACATCACTCCCATACTTAACCATTGATTAGAAATGCACAAGTGTCCAAAACTACAGATTTGCATTCAAGGCCTATTGCTGAAACACAGAACTGTCCAAGGTTGTTGTTGTTGAAACATAGAACTGATGCTGAAACACGGAGCTGCTACACAGTCCGAGGTCGCAGATGCTGAAACACGGAGCTGCCTTATAGTTCAAGGACGCAGATGCTGAAACACGGAGTTGTTACACAGTCTTGAGTTGCAGATGCTGAAACACAGAGGAAACCGCCAGAACCGACGATGCTAAAACACAAGGAAGCCACCATAGTCAGCGGTCAACGCAGTCAGAGCGCAATTCATGTGGCTAAAACAACCCGTGAATTGCGATGCTGAAACAACATCAACAACAATAAGAAGAAGTTGTTACACCAGCCATAACAACAATACCTCGTTCAGTTCCTGTAATAGCATTCGGTTGCGTAAGACTAGGACATCCTATGCTGATTTAGAAAGGAGATCCGATTCAGGATAAGATTAAGATATGCATTGTAATTATTGTATCGAAGGGATTTCCTCTTTAAATCAGAGGAAATCACCATTCGAGATATCCAAGTTTTTATGTGTTGAAGCAACTCCAGAGAAGCGGGATGTATTCTATTCTTTCCAATTTGTAATGTGACATTTTGACAGATGAATATAAGACTAATTTGGGTATCCTTCTCTAGCTTTTCGTTCAGGGGAATCTTGTGAGAAGGGAGGGCCCACCTTCTTCACAAGATTCACCCATTAGTTAGAAGTGTGTTAGTATAATTTCTGTTCATGCTTTGTTTAAACTRTCGTTTGCTGAAACATTGTTTTTAATGGATTCCGCTTTGCTGAAACACTACTGACTCTGTCTTAGTTTATTGAATGGAATTTGTAATTCTTTTTATCAGCAATCTTGTGTGATGATTTTATAAGGTTAGCAGAGATTCGGTTAAAGGTTCCTACTCAGACAGGAAGGAATCAGAATATCCTACCCTCTATAGATTTCATTTACTTCTACCAGTATGCTAGCCAGAGGTTTGGTTAAAGGTTCCTGCTCAGACAGGAAGGAATCAGAAACACCTTGTCTTCTGTAGATTTCATTTACTGCTGCAAGTGTGCTAGCCAGAGACTTGGTTAAAGGGTTCCTACTCAAACAGAAAGGAATTACAACACCTTGTCTTCTGTAGATTTCATTTACCTCCGCAAGTGTGTTAGCCAGGGATTGGGTTAAGGGTTCCTGCTCAGAAAGGAAAGAACCAAAACATCCTGTTCTCTGTAGACTTTCATTGGTGCTAGCCAGAAACTGGGTTAGGGATCCCTGCTCAGAAAGGAAGGGATCAGACTACCCTGTTCTCTGTAAACCTCAACCTCACAAGTGTGCTAAAACATAAATAAGGCTCAAGGATCCTGCTTAGAAAGAAAGGAACTAGGTGGCTTTGTTCTCTGTTGGATAGAGTTAATTGTTTTCTGCATTACTGTTTTCATGAAAGAGTGTTAGTGCTGAAGTCTCTGTTGAGAGTAAGGGTCTTGTTCTCTGATTGTAGAATAGTTATTCCTTTCCATTGCAAGTGTTATTTTAATGTAATCCAGGATTCTTAGATTGATCTTTAAGGAATTGCAATAGGGAAATTACTTTCCTGTGATTTAATTCAGATCTTCAGTCCATTCAAGCAAGTACAATTAGTATAAGTTTCTTTACTACAACACTAAGCTGCTTTTGGAATTGAGCATATATAGTACGTGGTTATCTTTGAAATAAAAAACTTCCCTGGGTTGATAATTTATGTATCACTTGATTGTTTAAAATCAATTAAGCAATTATAGTGACCAACATCACTGTCACTAATAATAAACTTGTCATTGTCATTGATAGTCAACCTATCATTAACAATCAACGTGTCACTGATACTGATACATCGTCGTTATCAAAACAAATTGTCACTGTAACTATCATTGATACTGATACCTCATCATCAACAACATCATCAACAAATCCAAATCCACTCACATAAATAATATGCCAAGATCACCAAGAACATATGTCAAACATATGTCCAACATTACCAATATATTCATCAAACAATTTTCCAAGATATATGTGCCATAATATCCATAAATCAAGTACCAAATATATGCCTCAAACATGTTCCATAACATCCATAAACCATGTGTTATCAGACTAAATTGCCTTGGGTCTTTTTAGTTTGTTTTCAATCCTTTTTTAAGCCTTAGTTTTTAATTTTTTCTTTTAAGGTCTCACCACTTTAAAATTTATGATTGGTAGGACCCCTTGGATGATTAAAGTTTTTGAGTCTTAGCTTTATTTTGATCCTCAAATTGATTTTTGATCCCTAAACCATTCCTAGCTCATGTTTTACTTTGATCCCCTTCATGATTTTCCCCTAGGTCGATACCTCCCATAATCAGGATGATGTGATACACCTCTCTCCTCACTCATGACCTCACAAGCATGCATCATTGTCCTCTCTTACCTATCTAATCATATTTTTGAATTGGAAGCATTGCCTACTCATCAGGCATTTCCGTAGTGACTGTCATGTTTATCATACCACCACCCCAAGTCATGATTTCCACGACCGATACCATATCCCTTTTTTTCAGTGCCAGAAGTCGGTTAAAGTGCCTTAAAAATATCTTGCATTTATGTTCCTTGATAATGGTTTCTAATTTTGAAAAATCAACAGTGCTACGTTGCATGAATTCACTAGTTCTGATCAAGCAAACACATGTCAACCAAATCTTACTACTGTGCAATATTCCAGGGCCAAATTTTCCACATTTTCATCATAAGATTGTGTTGAAAATATCAACAGGTGTCTACTACATAGGTATCCACTGTTACCTCCTCTGCGTATTAATCCTCACATGAAATTTGTGCTCGGCTTTTTGTTTTGATAAGTTTGCACAGCGGTAAAAGATTCATCATTGTATGATAGACTCACCTCCTCTCTTTTTTAGACCTATAAACCTCATGGCCCGTATATAAGTCATATTTTTGTTGTCTTCCTTAGCCCTTGAAGTTACAAGATTTAGAATTTTATATCCTCTGTCTATGCATTGTGCTACCCATAGGCGCTTCTTAACCTCTCGTTGCTTACCCTTCCTCCTTTCATCTTGAAATTAAACGTTTTACTCAGTTGCATAGGGTTAGCCTTGCATATTTGAAAACCCATTCAAATTCTCCTGAGCATTACCAAACATTTTAAGAGCCCTCATTCTGAGTCAGGGGACCCCTAAACTGAAGAAGGCACATAAAGGAGTCAATATAGTTAGCATAGAACCAATGGACATGTGTATTTTTAATACAGTACCCATGGCAAGAGAGGCCTTTCAAAGAGTAGGGTGCCTCTTCTTCTCTCAAAACATGCAAAGAGGCCATCCAGAGGTAGCAAGACAATTTTCATTCTAGTTTGATGGTAAGAAAACTTAGGTTGGGGATTTGGAGATTGAAGTGACAGAAGCCTACATCTCAGCTGCAAAAGGGATCCCCATTACAGGTGAAAGGTGGTTCAAAGCCATGGCTTTGAGTTCAGATTATGTAAAATATCTGTTCAAACCTGAATATCAAGCCAATGACCTATCCAAAAGTATGCCAAGGATCCAATTGATTGAACAATTTGACAAACTATTGAAGATCATACAGAGATATTTTACTTGTGAAGGAAGAATCAACACATTATACAAGTACCATATACAATTGTTGCTACATTTTACTGGTAAGTTTGAGATGAATATTCCTTATTACTTGTTGAGGAGTATAGGTAAGATGTCAGATAGGATACAACCCAAATCCAAAGATGTGGATTCTATCTTTTTCCACTCTGGATTAATCAGAATTCTAGTATCTAAGGAATTTTGAAAGAAATATATTTCATGGGAGCATTTTGTGGTTACCTCTCATTTTAAGTTTGATCTAGCACCCACTCCTCAATCACAAAGGGGAAGTTCTTTTTCACCTACCAGTGCTACCAAAGCAGAGACGAATAGGAAGAGAAAGGGAAGATCCCCTGTTCAAGTGTCAGAGGTCAACAAGCATGTCATTTAAGTTGAGGAGGAATTCTGTCTACGTAATATTTGGTAGGGAGAAGGTTTACACACAAGCACAACACAGGGGCACTACCTACAAGTGCTACCTAATATTGCAATAGAGGACCAATGTTGGTGCATGTATGAAGTACCGTGGTGTTACCTACAGGTGTTACCCTCTCTCCTTGTTCCATTTTACGGTGCACTACCCAGAGTTGTTACCCAAGGAAGTTGCCAGCAAACACCAGGAATCTAAGATGAATAGGCTAATAGCTTTTGGATAAGTTGATGATGGAGAAAGTTACAGAAGTAGTAGCTGCCATTTTGAGGACAACTACATGATCCAAAAGGACACATGGAAAAATAGTAGATGAGTAGAAAAAGAGGATCAAAGAAGTTAGAAGCATGATTGGATTAGTGACCAGCATTTCCCTATTTTATAGCATAGGTTGTTATTCTAGTTGTTAGAACAAATAAATGTTTCCAAATTTTCAAGGGAAACAGGCCATCTCGTACCTCCAACTGTTGCCTCCCTTTCTTTTTATAAATAGATAGATCAATTTCTTTAGTAGGTTCAGATGGTTGAGCAAGGCTCCCTTTATTTGTAATATTTTGATGAAGTGACTATGATCTAGTGATGTACTGGACTTAAGACTTTTTGGTAAATAGAAATCATCTTCTCTTTCAGTCTATTTTCTTATGATGCTAAATGTTCATGATTTGAAAGATTCACATGAATTATTGTGGTGATGTTATGGTGGATGTTTGATAATTATATTATCATGATGTTTATTTAGCTTCTTTAGTTTCAGATTTCAAGAATATATTGTGATTAGAAACTTTCTTCCTTAGACTTTTGTAGATGTGATGTTTGCAGTAGTCCTTACACTCCGCTCACTCAAGTCTTCCCTCTGTTCATACTTACTCCCAAACTACTGTAGAATTTATCCAAGACCTTAATTGTTGGTGCATGCTATCCTTGTTGTCTAAGTTAGAACATTACCATTTGATTCCTTTTCCATTTGACCCTTTAAAACACTCTTTCATTCATGTATAATTTGATGGGTATTGAGCTTTCCTTCCATGCAATCTGAAGGTGAATTCTAGTGCTAACACCATGTATGGAGGATATGCCTCAAACATATGCCATATCATTCATGATATGCCTCAACCATGTACAAAAATATGTGGTTCAAACATATTCCATATCATTCTTGATATGCCTCAACCATGTACAAACATATGTTCTTGAAACATATTCCATATCATTCATGATATAAATCAACCATGTACCAAAATATGTGCCATAAAACATGTATCGTAACCTCCAAGATATGCCTTAATAATATACCATGAACTTCAAGATACAAGCCTCAAAATATATATATGATAACATAACTTTTCATTGTGTAGAACCCGGTACATTAGATCTCATACCAACAAACCTTCCTCAACTTTAGCATCAAGAGAATGGCACCTTCTTCAAAACATTTTCACATATATGTGATTCATACATTGTCAACCCATGGGAATCTGCACATCGGTTCATTGATAAAATTTTGCATCTACACTTTCTCCACTGAAACCCTTGAATAACATCAAAAAGATCGTATAGTCACCCCTGTACTCTTCTCTCTCCTCGATCTCCTTTCTCCTAGGATAGATTCATTTTTTTGAGATCACCAATACTCCTAGCACAAGTATAAACCCACTTATGCTAGTTCCATACAAACCCACACTGGATTGGATGAACAAATGATAGGTTCTTGATGTGTATTTATACTTTTCCAAGTGCATACTTTATTTGACTTTAGGTCCGGCCTGTAACTTCTTGTTGCAAAAACTTTTTCTCCTTTAATTAATATTGGTACAGTATTGTAACTTCTCATACATACTTTGGGGATTCATATTTAATATGGAATAACTTCTCAATCATGATGAAGCACAATATGTGGAACCTATCATTGGAAAGAACATGATGAGGAATATCGATCTTTGAGGGTTTTTCATGCAGTTATGATGTTCTTCATACTCGTTTTCTACACTCAACTTAGGGATTCATGACCACACCTTTGGGGATTCCTGACCATATTCTCAGGGTTCTTGTAGACTACTTGAAAGTGTCTCCCCATGAGATCCATGCTTAAAGGTAGACCATAAGGGGACCACTTTGGAGACTTCTTCAAATACACCCATCACTTCTAAGGGATTTTGGACTTCTTCTAGGTTTAACATCATCCATTACTTTTAAGAACTTTTGGGGATTGTATACTTCTTATAGGGTTGACCTTAATGAAAACCAAATTTCCAAAAATCCCCCCCTTTGGAATTGATGGAACCACTCATGCTCCCATTGTGAACATTTCTCCCCTTATATAATTGCTATCTGAACATTCTCTCTCCCTTTGAAATCAATGGAAAAGGGTAACTCCCCTTGACAATATACCTTGTTTTTACAATCTCTCTCCCTGTCTTTATGCTTCTGATCTCTCCCTCCTACTTTTTTTCTTTCTCTCCCCCTTTTTCATTAAGGGTGACTCCTTCTAATGCTTTCTCTACCCATGTCTTCTTTTGAAAGACGTTGTGTAGATCAATATGTTTTCTTTCCTCTCTTCTGGTGTTCCTTGTCCATTTTTGCTTCCCATTATTGTAATCCACTAATGTATATTAAAATCATTCATGTCAATTTTCCTTCATCACTTGAATTCAAGTTGGTGCAGACCTCTTACCCTCAGGCCGAGATCCACACAGGATCTTCTCTAAACCTTGACAAGGGTTAATTAAACTCCTTTCCTAAGCCCGCAAAGGATTTTGGGTCTCACGAGTTGGGATGCTTTGAATACTATGCCCTAGCCCTTGGAAATAGCCGAAACATGAAATGCAAATGGGCTAAGGTGTAAGCCCCTCTCTTGAGCCCCTTTTCCTATAGGACCACAACCAATCCTTATGCACACACCTTTCACAACTCATGACTTCGTGAGTTGGAGCACCAACTTCTTGTGCCCTCCCCTTGCGAATCCCCAAAACGTGATCCGTCAATGAAGGTTGACTCTACCCAAAACAACGAGTGCATGCCACCTGTCACTTCTGATTTACTCTACTTACGTGGTGAGTTCTTTCCACCTGTCCACACAGATGTTTTGTCTTTTGCGACTCAAGTGGGAAACCAACAGTCGTTCCTCTTACTCTATGGATCCCCGACTCCGAAATTGTACCTTTGGAGAGATAGACGGCTATGTGCCTCCCTCTATCCAATGGTCCTAGCTATGTTGGGATTTCACCAATCAAAAATCTACAACACTTGACCCAAACCACTTGTCACTTGATTCCCCGAATTTCGATATGTGAATTCACATACGAGATCAACGGTCCTTGTTGATTCGGATCTGATGGTCATTACTCCTCCTGAGCTTATGGGTGTTGAAAAGACACTCAATCCTAATCTCTTCACTATTCTAAGAGATCCAACGGTTCGCGGGATTTTGACACTTCCTCCTGAAGCAATTCAATCGTACGATTCAAATTCTCAAGGACTTCTGGATAAATGATTTGGCATCCTTCCTCCTGAACTTAACTCCTGTAAAACAATTCAACCTTTGTTTCCCTTTGGAACAATTGAAAGGTTCTAACCCTCCTAATATTTTACTTGCAAACTCAAGGCCTCCAAAAGGGTCCCTGAACGCATTCCTTGTAGAAACTTTCAAATAACCTCTGGTTACTTTGGGTCTTTGACTCTGTGCACTCCTTGCAACAACAGTCTCTCAATTTCTCTCTTGGATTGGTAAAATCCAAGACTCCACCCAACCTACGCACACCTTGCACGCCTATGTGCTCTGCTAGCACTCTTTTCCTATAAAGACACAATTTGAATCTCCTCTAAGGGTTCTGAGATGAAACATAGAACCTGGTCAACGCACTCCTTGCAGACCCTCCACTGCACTCTTTGCATGAGTTCTCTGAGAAACAACTGAAACTCATTCTCCCCTTATCCAGAATTCAAACATTCAACATAGAACTCTAGAGCATACACACAGACATTGGCATTGAAATAGAATGCACACAGAGAATTCAAACAAGCCTACAACATACCATTTAATAGGTGGTTCCAACAACCATAACAAACACATAGATTGGAATCAAAAATTTCTTCTATTAATTCCAGTGCTCTTGTACATGGTGAATAACAACTAAAATGCATAAAATTCTTTGTCCTCCTATATTATTCTCTGTAGCTCTACAACTTATGAATTCTGAATTATGTTACAATGATACAAGGGTTGAGGGTGTCTATCATCCAATTTCCCTCTTATCTCCTATGCTCCTAAAACTGTCTAATCTATTAAATTAAATAAACCTACTTGCATTCATTATGCATAAATGACTCTACATTCGACATATGAGAGCAACTCTCAAGATCTGTTTACAATCTCCAAAACACAAAGGTAAGTATGCTTCCCTAGCTATTACGTTAATGTCCATTCATTAATCTTCAAAACACTTCAAAATTTGCATTGGTGCTTTTCCAGCTATCTCCTTTGGTTAGTCACATGCCTTTGGATTTATATGATGCTCCTGCATCATACTCCCTCGCTTGAAAATTTTCATGAACTCTTGTTCATGAGTTATTTCACTATTCGTCCATGCTTTTGAATTGTTGTTTCATCCTCCCAAATGGCATCTTAAACTGGATATCCTTTCCATTTGACCAAGTATTCAAAATACTCTTCTCCTAGTCTTTTTGCTAATCCTCTTGTCAATTATGCTTTCCATCTGTGGCTTTTCAGCTACGAGCATTTGTTTTGTCCATTGAATCTTTTCTTGTTTATCTTCTGCTCCTTCTTCTTCAGCTTTGTAAGGGTACAAATCTGTGATATTGAATATCTATGAGATTCTGACCCCATCGGGTAATTCAATCTCATATGCGTTTGTCCCAAATTTCCTTATGACCTTGCACGGTCCAATATTTTTCATCTTCATCTTGTTGTATGTTCCTCTTGGGAACCTCTCCTTCCTCAAATGTCCAAGAATCAAATCACCAACTTCAAATTGAAGTTCACTCCTATGTTGATCTGATCTATGCGTGTACTCTTGACTTGAACTTTGCAATCCCTCCTTAATTCTTATGTGAAGCTCCTTCATTCCTTCTGCAAAGTCCTTTGCACTAGCACTCCTAAATTCATCTTGTTCTGAATCTTTCAATTCAAAAACTCCCCTTGGCTACATTCCATATACAATATGGAATGGACTATGCCCTGTGCTTCTATTGAGTGAATTATTGTAAGTGAATTCCTCTTGTGGTAGAATGTGATCCCATTGAATGTGGTGTTCAGTGACTAAGCTCCTTAAAAAATCTCCCAAGCTCCTGTTCACGACCTCTGTCTGTGCATCCATCTGAGGATGATATGCTGAGCTAAAAGAAAAATTTGTCCCTAACTTCTTCCATAAGGTCCTCCATAAATGTCCTACGAACTTGGTATCTTGATAAAAAACGATACTCCTTGGCAAGCCGTGAAGTCTGACGACTTCCTTGAAAAATAGGTTTGCAATATGAGTTGTGCCACTGGTTTTCTAGCATGGTATGAAATGTGCCATCTTTGAAAATCTGTCTACCACTACAAATATTGAATCATATCTCCTTTATGTCCTTGGAAGTCCCAATATGAAATCCATGCTCACGGCATCCCACGACCATTCTTGTATGGGTAATGGTTGGTATAACCCTGTGTTCTGCCTTTTTCCTTTCGCATGCTGACAAATTCTGCACATGTCCACAAATTTAATCACATCTGTCCTCATCCCTGGCCAGAAATATGAGCCATTCAACTTTGAGAACGTTTTGTCATGACCGAAGTGTCCATCCAATCCTCCGCTGTGATTTTACTTTAGCAAATTCTCCCTCATGGAGCATTTTGGAATACATAGATGATTTCCCCTAAACAATAATCCATCTTGGATCATGTATTCAGTCCATTGGCTTCTATCCCTAAAAATTGGATTCTTAGATGTCTCATATGCCTCTTTGAAGTCTGGATCATCCCTGTACATTTCCTTGAGGTTATCAAAAACCAAATTCTTGACTCTAAACTCCTGCATAAGAAAACATTTCCTGCTCAAAGAGTCAACAACTTTGTTAGCAGTTCCAGAAATATGCTTAGTCACAAAAGTAAAATTATGCATGTATTCAACCCATTTAGAATGTTTTTGGTTCAACTTCTCCTAGCGAGTCATGAATTGCAAAGCGTGATTATTGTTGTACAAAACGAACTCCTTGGGAACCAAATAGTGCCTCCATTTCTTCAGCGCTTGTATGACTGCATTTAATTCTTTTTCATATGTGGAGTACTTGATATTTGCTTCATTCATTTTTTCATTGAAATATGTGATCGACCTGTTTTCTTGGCTCAAGACTGCTCCAATGGAAAATCCACTCATGTCACACCTGACCTGGAATGTCTTGCTGAAATATGGCAAAACCGAAATTGGTTGCTCAATGATCTTCTTCTTCAGCAGGTTGAAGCTCTTCTTCGCTTCCTCTGTCCAGTGAAAATATTTATGTCTTTTCTTCACCATATCCATTATCAGTGCGCTAATTCCACTGATTTTTCAGATGAATTTCCTATAGAATCTATCCAAACCATGGAAGCTTCGAAATTCAAACACGCTCTTCGGCGATGGCCAATCCTTAATCGCATTTATCTTTTCCGGATCCATTTTCAATTCATTTGCAGAGATAAAAAACCCCAAATAAATGAGTTTTGTCCTCATACATGACGATTTATTCATATTGATCAACAATTTCTCTTGTTGTAACCTACTCATCACTGCAACTAAATGATTTAAATGTTCTGCTTTAGTTTTTCTAAAAATTAATATATCATCAAGATATACAATGACAAATTTCCCAATTAAATCCTTCAGGACTTCGTTCATCAACCTCATGAAAGTATTGGGCGCATTTGTCAAGCAAAATGGCATGAAAATCCATTCATATAGCCCTTCATTTTTTTTGAATGTTGTCTTCCATTCATCACCTTCTCTCATTCTAATCTGATGATATCCTCTTTTCAAATCAACCTTTGGAAAAAACTTTGCTCCACTCAAGAAATCCATCAAGTCATCCATCCTTGGTAATGGGAACCTATACCTAATGGTAATTTTGTTGATTTCCCTTGAGTCTGTACACATTCTCCATCCACCGTCCTTTCTTGGGCTAAGCACTGTCAGAACAACGCATGGACTAAAGCTCTCCTAAATCAATCCTTTGTAGATTAAGTCCTAGACCTGTCTCTTAACTTATTCATTCTCCTGCGGCATCAACATGTACACTGCTTTGTTTGGAAAACTGGCTCTAGGTATAAGATCAATATGATGGATTATACTCCTAATAGGTGGCAATGAACAAGGTAGTTAGTCCACTAATATATCAACAAATTCTTCTAGCAACTCTTGGATTTCTTCTGGTAAATCATCTATCCTAGTGTTCTTCAGAACAATTTTGGGCTTCCTAACCACAATGAATTATATGTCTTCCTTTTTCTTGACTTCCTTAAGAAGTTCCTTCCCAATCATGAGAAGTACAGTGTTTCTCATCTCAGTTTTCACCTCTTTATTCTTAATTGGCAACAACATGTGCGTCCTACCACTTTTCTCCAGAGTGTACATATTCTTTCTCCCATCATGCACCACATTTCTTTCATATTTCAATGGTCTACCCAGCAATAGATGAAAAACATCCATGGGAATGACATCACATAATATCTCATCTTTATAACCTCCTATTTTAAATTCAACTAAACATTGTTCATTGACATTTACCTGATGTCCTTTTTGTAGCCACGAAACTTTGTATGGGCTTGGATGCGCAACAGTCTCCAGCTCCAGTTTTTCTACCATTTCTGTAGATACAAGATTATCTATGCTACCCCTGTCTACTACGACCTTGCATACCCTGTGTTTGGTTTTGCAAGAAATCCAAAACATATTGTTTCTTTGGGATAAGTTCTCTAGCTCCCTTTTTGGTTTCAAGAGAACTTTCCTTATCATCAAATATCTTCCACCCTCAACATCCTCTGCCTCAACATTTCGTCCTTGAGCTTCGACAATGTGAGTTTCACCACCATATTTCTTCCTATCTAGACACTCATAGGATTTATGTCTGATTTTTCCACAGAAAAAGCATTTACCTTCACCTCCTCTACCTCTTCCTCTTCCTCTGGATCAAGGAAATTTTTTTCTATCAGCATACTTCCTTCCCTGTGAGCTTCCTTCTCTCTCAAATTGAGTTTGAGGTTTCTTCCCCTCTTCTTTAGGTTTCTGAGTTATGTCCTGGGAAATCGTCTTGCCTCTGCTTTGACTTCTACCTCGACCTCTTTGAACTTTATTTTGGCTCATCTTCTCTTCAACTTTCAGAGCCATATGATAAGCATCATCTATGGTTCAGATGGTCATCATGCTCATCTCGTCTTGAATGTCATATTGTAGACGATTCATATACCTGGCAACTTTCTCATCATTGCTTTCTTGATGAACTACTCTGATGTTTATCCTATAGAACTCTTCAGTGTATTCTTTCACTGACATCATCTTCTGTCTCAAATTCTGCATCCTCCGAAACAGATTTATTTGATAATCTTTGGGTATAAAATTGGATTTCATTTTTGTAACCATTCTATCCCAGCTTTTGATTTTCTGCTTTCCCTTGCAATGTCTATCAGCCTGCGGTTCATCCCACCACAGTGTTGCATTCCCTTTAAGTCTAGTAATGACGTGTTTTAATTTCTTGTCTTCCTCGACATCCTCATAGTCGAAGTATTTGTCTATATCTCTAATCCAGTCTAGAAGCTCTTCAACATCCAAGTTGCCTTCGTACATTGGAATGTCCATTTTTTCCCTAGCACCTATCCTAGAAACAAACTTGAATAAGCGTTCTTCTGTGACATCTTTGATTGCAAATTCTTTGTTTTCAGCTTCATTTTCACTTTCATATTTTCTGATATCCCTAGCGTTAACTGTGTGCCTCTATGCTATCTCCATAGCATCAAGCCTGACACGTAATTCACACATTTCTCTTTCGACTGACGGATTAGGCATTGCCCTTTCTCTTCTTCTCGGCGGCATGGCTGTAAAATTTCTCTTTTCTCTCTGCTACAGAAAGAAAAGAACTTGTTCTGGGCTCTGATACCACAACTGGTGTAGACCTCCTTCTCTCAGGCCGAGATCCGCATAGGACTTTCTCTAAACCTCGACAAGGTTTAATTAAACTCCTTGCCTAAGCCCACAAAGGATTTAGGGTCTCGTGAGTTGGGGCGCTTCGAATACTACACCTTGGCCCTTGGCAATAGCCGAAATGTGAAATTCAAATGGGCTAAAGTTTAAGCCCCTCTCTTCAGCCCCATTTCCTATAGGACCACAACCAAGCCTTATGCAAGCACCTTTCGCAACTCGATACTTCATGAGTTGGAGAATCAACCTCTCAGGCCCTCCCCTTGTGAATCCCTGAAACGCTATCCTTCAATGAAGGTTGAGTCTACCCAAAGAGATGGGCGCACATCACTTGTCACTTCTACTTTACTCTACTTACGGGGTGAGTTCTTGCCACCTATGCACACGGATTTTCTGATTTCATGACTCAAGTGGGAAACGAAGAGTCGTTCCTCTTCCTCTATGGATCCCCGGCTCTGAAATCATACCTTTGACGAGATTTAGAACTATGTGTCTCCCTCGATCCAACGGTCCTGGCTATATAGGGATTTCACCAATCAAAAATCTACAACACTTGACCCAAACCATTAGTCACTCGATTCCCCGAATTCCAATATGTGAATTCACATACGAGATCAACAGTCCTTGTTGATCTGTATCTGACGATCACTACTCCTCCCGAGATTATGGGTGTTGAAAATACACTCAATCCTAATCTGTTTACTTTTCTAAGAGACCCAATGTTTTACAAGATTTCGACACTTCCTCCTAAAGCGATTCAACTGTCCGATTCAACTTCTCAAGGACTTATGGCCAAATTATTTGGCATCCTTCCTCCTAAACTTAACTCTTGTGAAACAATTCAACCTCCGTCTACCTTTCGAACAATTGAAAGGTTATAACCCTCATGAGATTTCACTTGCAAACTCAAGGCCTCCAAAAGGGTCCCTGCATGCACTCCTTGCAGTAACTTTCAAATAAGCTTTGGTTATTTTGGGTCTTTGACTCCGTGCACTCCTTGCAACAACAATCTCTTAATTTCTCTCTTGGATTGGTTAAATCCAAGACTCCACCCAGCCTGTGCACACCTTGCACGGCTCTGTGCTCTACTAGCACTCTTTTTCTGTAAAGACACAATTTGAATCTCCTCTGAGGGTTCTGAGATGAAACAAAAAACCTGTTCAACTCACTCCTTCCAGACCCTCCATTGTACTCTTTGCAGGAGTTCTCAGAAAGAGAAACAACTGAAACTCATTCTCCCTTTATCCAGAATTCAAACATTCAACATAGAATTCTAGAGCATACACACACATTGGCATTGAAATAGAATGCACACAAAGAATGCAAACAAGCCTACAACATACCATTTAACAGGTGGTTCCAACAACCATAACAAACACATAGATCAGAATCAAAACTTTCTTCTATTAATTGCAGTGCTCATGTACATGGCGAATAACAACTAAAATGCATAAAATTCTTTGTCCTCCTATATTCTTCTTTGCATCTCTACAACTTATGAATTCTGAACTATGTTACAATGATACAAGGGTTGAGGGTGTCTATCATCTGTTTTCCATCCTACCTCCTACGCTCCTAAAAATTTCTAATCTATTAAATTAAATCTACCTACTTGCATTCATTACGCATAAATGCCTCTACATTTGAAAGCTAAGAGAAATGCTCAAGAGCTATTTACAATATACAAAACACAAAGGTAAGTACACTTCCCTAGCTATTACATTATTGTCCATTCATTAATCTTCAAAACACTTCAAAATGTGCATTGGTTTTTTTCCATCTGTCTCCTTTGGTTAGGCGTGTGCCTTTGGATTTATACGATTCTCCCACATCACAAGTCGACATGGATCATAATTTCTTCATTGAGATGACATTAATGAAATAATCATTCAACAATTTTCCCTTGACAGTACAACTCCTCCTGAATTTATCTCTGTCTATTTTGTTGTGCCTCTCATGAATTTCCTTCCCATGATTAGATCGTTCCACCTATCAGTATGCTTATTTTATTAGTCATATTCTCTATTGAAAATTCCTCTTGATGAAAATGGAAAAAAGTATTTCCACAATTCCTCTTGAGCTAATGGTTCCATCCGCTCATCATATATCTACTTTGTTTCATTTCAATTATTATCTTATAGACCTACCACATATCTCATGAATTCGTCCATGTCCATATTCCATGAAACTTTCCATGACCATGATAATAAACTAGATGCGTTGTTGACCCATATGTTAATTTAATATTCTAAAGACTTCTTTGAATCTGCTACAACTAATCACTACATATTCCTGCCTCACAAGATGAATCAAATAAAACTTAGTCCACTTGTTTTCTCTATATTCAAATAAAACTTCTACAAGTCTTCATGGGGATTTGTTATAAAGAATTTTTCTTAATCAACTAATTTTTCACGACAGATTATGCACCTCTTCCATCAAACCACTCTAAATATTCCTTCCCAAAATTTACAAACACTTCAAACTACCCAAAAGATAAATCTCTAATATGTAACAATTGCTTCCTAGACACTCCCTCTTCAATGTACACATTTACTGGGAGTATCCAAGCCAAATGGCTTAGAGTAATATATAATCCTGCTCTGTTGCATGATCATCATTCTAAATTATGGAATCTTCCTCTTTACTTGCATATTCATCATGATCTCGTAGCTCTATAAATATTGTTAGTATGATCTATGGGAGTTTTTCATTCACCTTTTCTTCATGTTTTTTCTTTCTTCTCCAAACCTTATTGTACCTGATGTGAGTGTTTTCCTTCATATAAGGGTCCATGATGATTTTATAGTCATGATATATGTGTCCATAGTTGTGGAATTTGTAACATTAAATATTGTATGGATCCACATAAACATTTATTTCTTGAACATTTCTTCCATAAGCTCTGCAATCTACAACTTTATGTCCAAATTTATTATGAGTAAAACAACAACCAAACAATAAACTTTGATACCTCGAATTAAATGATCTTCTTTTTGATGTAGTCCTTCTAAATTCATGCCTTGGTTGATCATGATCATCTCTTTTGTTGTTTCCTTCATAATGGTTGAATCTTCTTTGATACCTGAAAATAGAAGGTCTTTTGTAATATTCTTTTGGGGTGTTCTCCATTTTTTGAATGTTCTCCTTTGAGGGATTTCATTCTTCCTTCTTGATAGGGCCTATGATGACATCCACATAACTCTTGTCTTTCTCTTTATTCTTCATTTCCAATAACCTGTAACATTTATATTCAAATTTATTTGTTGGTGGTGTGGAGCTTCCTTTCTCTTCAATGCTCTTGTTGGGATTTGAATTTTCATGTTCTTTTCATGAGGCTTCACAAATATATCCAAAACATGCTTTATCAGATAGTGACCTTTGACAGTTGAGGATGTCTTCTAGTACTTGAGATATCTTCAAGTTCTTGTTGATATTGTCAACTTCAACACTCAATGAGATGTTCTCTTGTTAAGTATTCTCACAATCTTCTTCTTTGTTTATCATTTGGATATTCATTGCTTCTTTCTTTCTCTTGGATTATTCAAGTTCGGTTTTCAAGGAGATGATTTCGCCTTCAAGTATTCTTTCTTGTTGACTAAATTATTCTTCAAGATTGTTTAAGTCCTCAGATCTTTCCTTAAGATAACTTGTCAAAATTTCTTCTCTCCTCTCTGCTTCCTTTCTTAGCGATACTATTTTGGCTTCCAAATACTTCTTTTCTTCCAACTTTTTTTAGTGTTTTTTCCATCACTTTGGCTTCTTCAAGATGGATCGTTAGATTTATAATAATTTATTGGAATTCTTCATAGTTATCATTCAGATTATGAGAACCCTCCTTTAGCAATATCAATTCTTTCTTGAGAGAATTCTTTTTCTTCTTTTATCTGTGTACCTCACTCAAAGAGGCATTTATTTCTTCTTCAAGATATACTGCACTTTCTTCTTCATAATCTTCTTCCTTATTTTCAAGTTCTTCTTTCTCTATCTCAATATATTATTTTTCTTGATCAACATGTTCGGATTATGATATAAGAGTTGATTTCTTATAACTGATATTGATACATCATGCCATCATAAAAATAACATGTCACTGTAACTATCATTGATTTCTCATTATCAACAAAGCCAGATCCACTCACATAAATCATATGCCAATATCACCAAGCACATACCTGAAACATATCCCAACATTACAAAGATATGAATCAAACCACGTGCCAAGATATTTGTGCCATAATATACCTAAATCATGTACCAAAGATGTGCCTCAAACATGTGCCATAACATTTGTACACCATGTACCAACAATATGCTTCAAACATATACCATATCATTCATGATATGCCTTAACCATGTACTAAAATATGTTCTTCAAATGTATGTCATATCATTCATGATATGCCTCGACCGTGTACCAAAATATGTGCCATAAACCATGTACGATAACCTTCAATATATGCCTTAAGTATATGCCATGACCTTCAAGATACACGCCTCAAACTATATATATATATAGAATAACATACATTTTCATTCTATAAAACTTGATACATCGGATATCAAATAAAAAAACCTTCCTCAACTTTATCATGAAGATAATCACACCTTCTTCAAAAGTTTTGCACAGATTCATGATTCATACATTGTCAACCTGTAGACATCCACGCATTGCTTCACTGTGACCCCCGTACAACTGCTCTTTTGTCCATTGTAACCTGTGAATAATCTCAAAAAGATGGTACAATCACCTACATACTCTTCTATCTCCTTGACCTCCTTTCTCCTAGTCCATATTCTCTTTGCTGAGATCACCAATCCTCCTAGCACAAGTGCAGAGCCACTTTTTCTAGCTCCATACAAACACACACTTTCTTTGATGAAAATATGAGAGGTTATTGATGTGTATTTATACTTTTCCGAGTTCATAATTTATTTGACTTTAGGTCCAAACTATAACTTATTGTTTCAACAACGTTTTCTCCTCTATTAATTTTTGGTTCGACTTGTAACTTCTCATTCATAATTTGGGGCTTCATGTTTAAGAGGGAATAACTTCTAAACCATGAGGAACCATGGGAAATACCACCTACTGTTGCAAATGGAATGATTAGGAATATTCATCTATGGGGGGTTTTCATGCGATTATGATGTCCTTCATACTCGTTTTCTCCACTCAACTTTGGGATTCATGACCACACCTCTACGGATTTCTAACCATATTCTTAGGGTTTCTTGTAGACTTCTTCAAAGCATCTTCCCATGCGGGCCATGCCTAAATCTATTCCATAACGGGACCACTTTGGAGACTTCTTCAAATAGACCCATCTGTTCTAGGGGATTTTGGACTTCTTCTAGGGTTGACATCATCCATTACTTCTAAAGTATTCTCGAGATTTTGAAATTCTTCTAGTGCTGACATCAATTAAAACCAAATTTCCAAAACTTTCCATCAATTGAAATATACAAGCATGGGAATAGAGTTAGAAGAACTAGTGATTTTATGCATGACAATTCTAATTTTAGAAGTGAATGATTCCTAAAGGTTGAAGAACAACTGAGTCGAAGTTAATTTTTCCTAAAATAAAACTAAAAATAAAAAATCAAATTAAAAATGCATGCATGAGGTTGCTAAAGAAAGAACAATGCGTTGAATTACTTAATAAAGGAAATATTGATGAGCATAATCATGCATGAATTGAAGTTGGAAGTTAATTGAAGATGTGGTTGAATAAATGTATTTTTGCATGGATTATTTATCAAGAATTTTGTTCCCTAAATATGCAAATTACATGAGGTGATTGCATGGATTTTAATAAAGTCAATTTTATTTTTATTCAATAATTAAGTTAGTTTTGAATTTATTTTTATTCCATAGTCAAATTATTTTTTATCTCATAAATAAAGGGATCGACCTCTTAGTAAAGGGTCTTTGATATATGGAACTATTTTCAAGATATTTCTAATCTCTACGGGCATTTCGAGAGGATTGTATGTGAAGAATTATTTCAAGGACGAGTTCATAAACTCTTTGGATTCCAGACATTCTAGTTCATTGAATATTTGTGTGTTTATTCATTATTGTTGATTTTTATACAATTGGTTAGATACTATAAGAATATAGTAAGAATTTCAATACTATTAAGTTATCTCTGTTGATTGAATGAATTCCTGGATACTTTTGGTAAACAATTATTTTCTTTATTAGTTAGTCTTCTTTTTACGTTATCTGGGATATGGTAGAATTATTTATGAATATATTGCAATTAGATTTTATATCTTTTTGTTGTTAATTAGTTACTTCTTGTTGGATAGTATCTGATGAGTAATACACTCTTTGTGTAATTATTTCTTCAGGAATCTAAAGTCTCAAATATTTTTCATTGACTGTTGGCACAAGTTATCCTCAACACAGATTTCTCCAAACTCTTTAGTTTACTTCTTTCTTGCAGTCGATAGACTTAAAACACCAAACAATAAAAAGAAGGAAGCAAAGTAACTTTTAAATCCCATCGAATGGTTGTCGGAACATTCACCCAGAGGATTATTCCATACCAAATAGGGAGGAGTTTAATTGGTCCTATTTGTTGGGTTTATTCCCTATTGTTGAGGATATGGAATTTATCCCCCCTAAAATAGTTGGCACTATAAGGAGGGCCTATATGACAAGATGACCCATGTGGAGGTATTGTTCTAAATTTTATTAACTACCCATGGCTCCTATCAATATTCCTACATAAGATCATGCTTTTAGTATCCCAAGACCATTGCATGGTATCTCAGTAAATAAAATATGTTTGTTGTATAAAATAAAACTTTATGATGAAAATAAGACCTATGCATATATGCATCTTAATTAATTTAATCTTGCATGTAACAATATGAAGGTTTTTCAAGATGTTGAACTATGCAGGTTATTTACTCTCACACTAGAAGGACAAATTCATGCTTGGTATAACGCATTTCAAACTGAATCAATTCATAGTTGGAAACAATTCATGGAATTTTTCATAGATGCATGTGATAAGTATGACTATGATGAACTATGTGTTGAAATCAATAAAAAATGAAAAATGAAATATGATTCTTTTGATGAATTCTTATTAAGGGTTGTACCGATTTATGATAGATTTTGTGAAAGTGACAAACCCTCTATATATTACTTTTTTAGCTTGTGCGCCTATTTTGTTTCTTTTCTTGAAGAGGAAAATTCATTAATTAGTAATTAGAAGGATCTAAGCTATCAAGAGTATCCTCCACTAGAATTTATTATATCATCATTTCATGAATAGGGTAATCAAGAAGACAATAATTATGAAGAGATTTGTAATGAACTAGTGGAAATTTCTAGAAACATAAATGAACCTTTGGATGATTTTCGTCAAATATTAGTGCAGATTCTATGTAGGTTTTCTACAAAAAAGATACCTCCAATCCAATAAATGATTTAATGGTTTTCGTACCTTCTCTCTTTCCATGAAGAAGATGGTGTTCTCTCAAACAACAAGCAAAATTCTCATCATCCTGATTATTTCCAACATGATATTTCTTTCTCACTATTTTTTGAGACAGATTCATTACAACTACCATTAAGAGAGATGGAATCACCAGAAATAAATTTTTGTCTCTTATTGAAACTAATTATGTGTAATTCATTAACTTGGTAAATATTATATAAAAATTCAGTCTCGAAATTCCAAATAGCTAGAACTTACAACAAGTTGTTTTTCAATATTTTGATCCATATTTACATAATATAATTCTGGTCTTTACACAACATGAATAAATTATTCCAATTTTTGAAACATCTCACACACTTTTATTGCAAGGAATAGTCTCACAATAATATTTTAAAGGATGATTCCAAACTAGTTTTTAATTACAAATCAATTTCCAATGTTTCTATAAATTTTATCAATGATTTAACATCTAAGGAAATATAGTCAATATGTTCCAATGATGATAAAGAATAGTGGGAGGAAAATGAAAAAATATGATATTTGTACTATACTCTTTCGTTGAAACAAGTAAATTTACAACAGAAAATAAAATAAAACAAACCAAGCAAGTTATCTCAGCTAAAGATCAAAAGAATAATCAATATTTTTCTATTTGTGAAAATTATCTAGCTAAAGAAATCAAGTCAATTTCAAAGTATGAAAATTTTTATGACGTCTACTCAAATTTATTTGATTCATCATCTTGTCATAGACTTGACCCTTATTTTGGAAATGAAATACAAAATGATGTAGAAAAACAAGAAGATTGTCAAACATGAACTGATCAAGCATACAATGAGTAAATGTTAATTCAGTGTGTAGAATTTTGATAATTCCTTGCAATCAAAATTTCTTGGATATAAGGAAACACAATTTGATTATGAGTCCTATTTTTTTTTTATGAAAATGTTTCTTTTCCAAGAATTGTATTTGAGATTTGATATATCATGCATGGAACTTATTCAACCTGAAATCAATAATCTCTTTGAACAAACACCAATGGTATAAAAGATGGAGTGAGGAGTACCAACATAATTTTCATCTCTTCATGAAGGGACAATAACAGGTATGCAACCCATCATCATACATAACATAGGAAGTAGTAGATTGAACCAAGACGACTTATCATCTGGATTTATTTTGGAATAACAAAATAATTTCCATGAGTAGGTAAATCACTTATCTTTGAATTCCATTTTAATATTCCAAATTACCAAAATGTTTTTAATGATATCATTGGAAACTTCTTGGAATTATCTTTTTTCCAGACAATTTTCTCAAACCAATAAGTATCCAATACTTTCTATTTTGAACCAATTGTGTAATGTTTTAATTCAATCAATCAAAAAACATGTTATGACTCACATGCACAAGCCTACATAATGCCTTGACATCCTAATTACTAGTGAGCTAATTAAATGGTTACATTGGATTTATGATTTCACATAGTATTGGTTGAGCCATTGTAGGCTAAGGTAAAAGTACCTTACTTTTATTTTTCCTATTTTCTAAATAAGATGTTGGCTCAGTTTTTGTTTCTTGAATAAAATCCATCAAATTATAATTTAGTTATGGTTTTTAATCCTTTTTACATAGCATTTTTTTATTTTTTCTTTGTTTAAATCATTCACCTTAGAATTGATTTTAGTTAAGTTCCGATTTCAAGTTTAGTTTTATTCTCTTAAGTTTAGTTGGTTTTATTTTATTTTTATTTATTTTTTATTGTTTCCTAGTTTCAGTTTTGATTTTCATGATTCTTAATTTTCATGTTTTGTTTTTTATTGCATGATTTGAATGTTTGATTTTTTTTTTTTTTTTCTATAAATAATTTTTTAGGGATGTTGAGTTTTCGTCCTTTGGTCTGTGGAAGAGGACATTTTAGTTCTCTGCTAAAAACCTTATTTGTTTTAAATATCAAAAGTAAAGTAAGTTGACAATGAGTAGGAGAAGGAGTTAGAAAGTACTTATAGTTTCTTTTATATGTGACTTGGAAAATATTCAATGCTTTGTCCATGGTGGTAATGGATATTATCAAATATGAAAAGATTAAAAAAGTCATTTACTCTAGAAATCATGATCTAAATGATGAATGCGAAATTGTTGAATCTCTTGCTTCTTTTAGAATGGGTAAGATTTAAATCCTAGGGGCCTTATTCATCCCTTAACCAACAAATGTCATCCTCCTAGACTGAGATACATATCCCACAAAAAATTCTCATCATAAAAAATATCCAGTAATGGGTACATATGCTTTGCATTATAATAATAAAAATAATGAAGTGATGAGGTAGGAAAATAAATCAAAAGGGAATCATGATGTCAATGAGGGAATGCATATATCTCTGTTGGGGCTATGGACACTCACTAGTAGTGGATAAAGATGTGTGAGATTGGGGTGACTCCATTGGGACTATGGACACTTGCTGGAAGCGAAGCAACACTAGAAGGGTCATGAGGTTACTTAGAGATTATACAAAATAATACCCTAAAACTAGAAGTAAGATCAAATTTGGTTTCTTACTCAAAAGTGTAGGTCAGTGATTAAAAGGACTTATCTTTTGTGTTTGGTCGAAATCAAAACCCCATGACAAGGTAAAGAATGATTTCTAAATTACATAAGTAGGTATCTATTGGTCGTTTATTTTTCTCTTCTTGTTCTAAGTCTATGTTACATGAAATTTTTTGGTAGTGATCAAAAGTATAAGAAAATATGTTGACTTCATCCTATGAATCATCATTTGTTGAGTCCTCAATGTGCCCTTAAAAGTTTCAATTTTGGGGTACCACTTTCTCTTCTAACCATTTGTTCCTTATTCTTTTGGGATTTACATAGGTCATATATGTGTCCTTTGATTAGTTTATGCATTTTTACTTTTTTTTTATTTGCATTTAAAAGTCTTAAGAAAACCCAAAAAATCTCATGTTTTGCATCAGAGAAGGAAAACAAAAGAAAGAATTGAAAAACAGAAAAATATCAACAATCACCAAAAAGTGTCGATGAACTCTTTGGGGCATCGAGATGAAATAACAAGAAAAGAGATTTATAAAAACCCGATGTTGATGAGAGTCTATGAGAAGTGTCGATGATCAGTATCACCAAAAATTCAAGCAAGTTGAAAAGGTATATCAAATTCCACTATTTTTTTATCAGACCATCAGACATCAATGGAATGCATTAGAGTTCTACTTATTTAAATTTTTTTGTCGAGGGAAGATGAGCCATCGCTTACAATGGAAATACTATGGGTTTGGTGCAATGATTAATGTATTTTTTCGATGAATGATGGCCCCCTTTTTCCAAATAATTAATCTTATCTATATGATCATGGATAAGGGAAAATATCGATCGCTGATGTTTACCACACAAGTAGTGTTTGTTTCGATGACTAGGTTGTCTATGTCACCTTTCATACTAGCCACATTAATATGCCGCATTACCTTCTATACTGGACTTGTTAGCATTCCATGTCACTTTCCACATTGACTCTCGTACATGCCACATCACTAGCCATGTCAGTTGCCACATGGACTGCCACATCATTTCCACATCATCATTCATACTATATCTCTACAACAACCAACCGCCACATCATCTTCCATGCCATTAAACACATCATAAAAATACATATTTCTCTCTTGTCCATTGACATTTGAGGGTTTTAATGAAACTTTCAGGTAAGTATACACATCTTTCATCGACATCGATGAACTCATCGAGCATTGGCAGGATCAAGAAAAATGGATTTTTCTACGTGAACGCTTTCGGTCAATCATTGATTGGATCGTCGAAGTTGACTCAAACTCATCTTGAACACAACATGGGATATGGAAAAGGGCCAATGTGGTTGAAATTTTCCTTAGAAAATCAGATCCTTCTAATTATGAGAGAGAACAAATCTGGAACAAAATATTTAATTCATGTCAGGTCCATTTTCTATGGTTTTATGAATTCCATGCCACATCACATTTCAACAAACCATGAACCAATTGAGCATTAACATTCCACGTGTTTTAAATTTACTTTCCATGTTATACATATGCTCATGAAGACACGTATGATTTCCATGTCATCATGAGGTATCATGGCTAAGCGTGCCAAAAGAAACAAGTTTGAAAAGCATTGATGAAACAATTTTCCATAGTGAAATATTACCCATCCAACCATGCAAGAATAGATCCTAACCATTTGTCCTCCCTCATAAAATATGCTAAAAATTCCATGTTTTTCCTGAGCGTATAAAACATTTTAAAAGTTGTCCATGAGAGAAGAACCCAATTTCATACTTTTGCAATAAAATTTGAAACCAAAATCCATTTGAGGCATTACTTATATGATTGGAATGGTATCATCAAGCTCTACAATTGTAATTCTTATGTGAATATGCATTGTTTGTTTACGAATTTTGAAATAAATCTATGATATGTAACATTCTTACATTATTTTGATGAGAACTTTTGATTTTGATGCCCGTTTTGAGAATCCAATATATCATTGGAAAGGTATCATCAAGAGATAAAATATTTATTTTATAAGTTTTTATTGATTTTGCATCTTTTGTTTCAGGTTTATGAAATAAGGGAAATTAGGGTCAAGGAAGTGACCTGAATATTTTATTTTAAGATCAATGAATTGTTTATCTCATAAATTTGTTACAAAAAAGATATTACATTCCTAATATACATTTTTTATGATCCATGTACACGAAGGAGGAATCATTTAACATGGTGAGAATAATTTCTGTATTATATGTTGCAAACTAGTATATTTCTTTCAGCTGACAAATGCAAGCATGAGAACATAATTTGAAGAATTCGTCACTGTATGCATGTCTATTCTAATTTTAGAAGTGAATGATTACTAAAGGTTGAAGAACAACTCAACTAGAGTTAAATGTGCCTAAAATAAATAAATAAATAATCAAATTAAATATGCATGTATGAGGTTGCTAAATAAGGAACAACAGGTTCAACTATTTAATCAAGGAAATATGTATGAGGATGAGCATTCATGAATTGAAGTCGATATTTAATTGGAGATGTGGATAAATGCATGATTTTTCTCATGGATGATTTATTGATACTTGTGTTCACTAAAGATGAAAATTACATGAGGAGATTGCATGAATTTTAATGGAGTCAATTTTATTTTTATTCCATAATTAAATTAGTTGTTATCTTATAATTAAAGGGATTTACCTCTCAATAAAGGGTCTTTGATATCTCAAATTGTTTTCAAGAGATTTTGAATATATCGATGGATTTCAAGAGGATTATATGTGAATAATTATTTGAAGGTTGAATTTACAAACTCTTTGGAGACATGACATTCTAGTTTGTTGACTCTTTGTGTGTTTATTCATTATTATTGATTATTCTACAATTGGTTAAATACTATAAGAATATAGTAAGAATTTTGATATTTTTAAGCTACCTTAGATGGTTGAATGAATTGTTGGATAATTTTGGTAAAAAAATATTTTCTTTAATGGATAATATCATTTTTATGTTATCTAGGATATGGTTGAATTATTTTTTAATATATCACAATTAAATTTTATCTCTTTCTGTTGTTAGTTGGTTATTGTTCCCTGGATATTATCTGATGAGAAATATATTCTTTGTGAAATTATTTCTTATGGAATATAAAGTCTTAGATAGTTTTCATTGACTGCTTCCATAAGTTATCCTCAACGCAGATTTCTCCAATCTCTTTATTTTACTTCTTTCTTATAGTAGATAGAATTAAAACACCAAATAATAAAAATAATCAAAACGAGTAACTTTTAAATCCAACCGAAGGCTTTCCGGTCCATTAAACTAGAGGATAATTCCATACAAAATAGGGAGGAATCTAATAGGGCCTCTTTCTTGGGTTTAATCCCTACTGTTGAGCAAAACAAATTTACGCCCCCCAACAATATGTTTAGATACATTCTACTCTGAACCCCCTTTCGAAAAACTATACTCATTCCTCATTCTGAGTTATGAGCTAGGAGTTATAGCCTTTTGAAGTTTGCAATTTGTACTGATTTGTGCTTTGTTTTTACTAATACAAGTTTTTTGAGAGATCATATTTTTCACTCTATAAAAAAAAATCGGTTAACAATAAAAATAACTTTTATATTTTGAGTAGAAATTATTTATGATTGTGAATATAGATCAACTTTCAAACTTTGAATCTGATTCTCTAGCCAAGTTCTGTCTAAGTATTGAATTGACAAATTTTGTATTTTACACCTCCAGAGTTCAAATTTTTAGCTAAAATTAGTTATCTACAAAACATAGAATAATTGGGAAAAAATTAATTCAGATAAAGTTTTCTTGATTGATGTGTATGAAAAATGTCAACCGAGTAAATTTTTCTTGATTTGTGAACTAGGTCCCTTTTTCTCCTTTGAAGTTTTTAAAATTCCCTGAAACATTCCCAAGAGTAGTTTTTTTTTCGTCTTTGATCAGCCCTAGAGTAACTCCTTCTGAATTTTTATAGGATCCCAAATGGGTATCTTTGTGTCGATTTTCAGGATATTTATCAAATTTTCACCTTTATCCATGCCCCTGTTACTGAACACATCCCATGTTAAGCCCTAAATAGTGGAACATTGCCCCTTAATTGGGGCATATTAAATTAGTATTGTTATTTTATTTATGTCAGATTGGGTCCATTAGTTGTAATTGTACCTCCTAGTATCGTATATATACCAAGGATACCTTTTCATTTGGAATCATCTTGTATTTGTGAATTCATATGTTGCATAAGTAGTTTTCCCCCTCGAAGAGGATTATTATCTGAATTTGTCTCTCTTTCAAGGAGTTGAGTACTTATTCTTATTTTTTTATGATATTTTTATATTTGATTACTAACATTTGGTTTTAGAGCTCAAGGTCTTTGGGTTTTGCAGTTGCATCTAAGACACCTTGGAATTTTTGCTATAACCTTTTTCCTAGGATGTTTCATAATGAATTCCTTTGGGGATATTTAATATATGGATCAAAGTACTTGTGGTTAAAATATCATCTTCTGGGAATTTATACTTTTGGAGATATAGTCCATGGAAGATCAGTTTCCTGAACCATCCTCAATTTATTTATCGAAAAATGTTTGTTATAAATTTATTTTTGTGATTCTTCAGACTATTAAACTGGGAGAATATTCATAGGAATTAGCAAGGTATATTTGGTAAACATTTTAGCTTCCGGGTCATCCTAATTTTGGACATACACTTTGTGTAAGATATGGTAGCTAACTAGTCCTATTAACTAGTCTCAAATAGGTGTTCCAGGTAAAACAATGATATATTCTTCAGGGAGTATCCAAATTAAGTGAGACTAGTTTCATTAGACATTGGAAAGTTGGTAGTATTTCTGGTGCAATTTTCAAAATAACATATCATATATTGTGTGCTTGGCACACTTTACAAGTACGCTCCCCTGGAAAGGTGAAAAATAAGCAAGGTGTGGGGAAGTCATCATAAATTCCACTTGGAACATACAATTTTGATCAAACCTGTGGAATTGCAGAGAGGACATATCATAGAACTACATAACGAAATTTCATACCTAGAAGGGATGAAATTGTAAAGATACAACAAAAGAAAGGTCGACTAACAGAACAACCTCCAAATCAAGGTTTAAAAGGTGTGTTTTTTTTGTTGGAAATTTGCATATCTTTTGACTAGAGGATCTAATTGGGGTGATTCAAAAAGTAGAATAAAGTAGGATAAAAGGAGTATAACATTAATTTTAGAGAAAATTAGGGATGTTTTTAGGTACAAACGTGTTCTGGCATCTCTAAAATTAGGAGCTATCATTACTGGCCAGCGCTAGCACATGAGGACTATGTTGTTCTTCCATGTAACTAGAGTATATAGGAAGGCCCATTTCAAGCAGTTGCACATTAGACAACACTACTACAGATTTTATCTCTCACATACCTATAATATATCCGGAGACCCCCTACAATCTTGAGACTTACCGAGTAAACCTTTTGGCAGTCTTGTTTCTAGAGTACACTGAGAACAACACTTGGGGAGATCACTCTCTAGTACCTAGGTAGTCATATAGTATGGATAAGGGCATGGTCGAGCCTCCTTAGTTAGTTCCTTGAGATATTGGTTCAAGTATTGTTGTTGGACCTTGCATGTATGTCAGAGAGCTATGGTACCTGAAAATCCCTTGTCTATGAGGACCTCTACCTAATCCAATTTGGAATTCCTACCTTGAAGTGATACTTGGAAAAACTACCACCAAAAAGGGGAACTTCTACACCAAATAAGATTTCATATATCCCTACTTGGACTCTTGATGAAGGTGAATAAATGCAGAGGGACATAAATGATTTACAAAAGAAGGAAGTAACAAAAGATGAACTACAAGGGATGATGGATTCAACTAAAGCTAAGCTAGAATCGATAATGGATACTAAGATGGATGGTTTAAAAGGGGAGATCATGGAAGGATTGAAAAAGTTGCTAATAGAGATGCCACCTAAAAGTGATAATGTATCCTATGAAATTTATGATGACGACAAAACGAAGATGAATCAAGACTGGAAAAACACCAACTTTGGGGTTAATACCAACCACTTTCCTAATATTGATATGAGGAAGTTTGATGGAAATTATCCAATCACATGGATACTCTAGATGGAGTAGTTATTTGATCTACTTGATGTGCCACAGACACAAAAGGTAAGAATTGCATATTTATATTTAGAACCTAATCAGTTTGTGTGGTATCGATGGATTTGTTCTCACAAATCACTTGTCACTTGGACAATTTCCACAGAAGAAATGATAGCACACTATCAGGATACAAGGATCAATACCTTCTTCATCTAATTGATAAATATCAAGAAAAATGGTAAAATATATTCCATATCAACACCTGGATGATGTATTCATAAGAAATTTAAAGGATAGCATTCAACATCAGGTTCTCCTTTGGGAATCCAATTCATTGGAGAATGAATTCAAGGTGGGAAGAAAGGTTGAAAGTAAAACTATGTCTATGCCTACTAGAAGGACCACTCCTAACATCTATTGAGTGAATAATGTTCCTTCTTCTAAACCACATAAACCTACAAGGTTGACACCTAAACAAATAGAGGAAAGAAAATAAAAAGGTTTATGTTTTAATTGTGAAAAAAAGTATAGTAAAGGATATAAGTGTGGTGAGAATAAATTATTCTACATAGATTGTGAAGAAGAAGAAGAAGAAGAACAAGAAAAAGAACCATCTCAAGATGAAAAAATAGAAGAGATTTCTTCTGAAGATTTGACTAATGATATGTATGGAATTATAACTCCTCAAACCCTCAAGATCAAAGGATATATCAAAAAGGAAAAGGTAATAGTCCTAATTGATTCTTGTAGAACTCATAATTTCATTCAGTATAAATTAGCCAAAGCTCTCAATTGCTTTATATATCTAATGCTAGAGTTTCAAGTAATGATTGCAAATGGAGGAAATGGAGGAACTATCAATTGCTCAGGAAAATGCCATAAGATCAAGATTACCATGGGGGAATATGTAATTAATATTCCAATGGTTTCTATACCCATGGTAAGTGATGATGTCATACTAGGAATCCAATGCTTACAATCATTGTGAACAATGGATTTTGATTTCCAAGAACTTTTCATGAAATTTTCATTGGAAGGAAAGGATATTGAGTTAAGAGGTATCAAAGGGAAACCTAGTAAGGCAATAAGATATAATGGGATGACAAAATTATTGAAAAATGGGAACAAGGTGCAATTGTACAACTATGATCACTATATGTTCAAACAACTAAGTGATATATTCATGTAGATCTCCAAACGATCATTGATAAGCATTGCAAGGTATTTGAAGATATTCCCAGAGGTATTCCACCCAATCGTGATGATGATCATGTTATTCACCTAATTCTTGAGAGTGTTCATCCTAACATCAGGCCTTACAGATACCCTTATTCCTAGAAGAGTGAAATTGAGCGTATGGTTGAAGAAATGTTAGAGGATGGAATTATTAGACCTATCCAAATTTCTTAATTTGCACCGGTGGTAATGGTACTCAAGGAAGAGGGATCATGGAATATGTTTCCAATTCCCATCAACAAGATCACCATTAACGATAAGTTTCCCATTCCCATCATTGATTAATTTTTAGATGAACTACATCGAGAAATCTACTTCACAAAGTTGGATCTCCATTCAAGGTATCATCATATTAGAATGAAGGAAAAAGATATCCAAAAAAAAAATTCTGAAATAATGAAGGCCATTATAAATTTTTGGTCATGCCTTTCAGCCTTATGAATGCACATTCCACATCCCAAGGGTTGATGAATTATATTTTCAAGCCCTTCCTTCAAAAATTTGTGTTAGTGTTTTTCTATTTATACTAATCTATAAAAAGTCTTGGGAGGATCATATTCAACATGTTGACAGGGTGCTACAACTACTAATGGAAAAATATTTATATGCCAAACCATCCAAATTTATCTTTGGGGTGAAGGAGGTAGAGTATTTGGGTCATATTGTATATCATGAAGGTGTTAAGGTAGACCCTAAAAATATTAATTCCATGATGGACTGGAATATCATAAAATCAATATCATATCATCATGTTGATGATGCAGGCTGACGATAGCTTGCCGACCAGACTCACATATGGAGTAAAGGGGCCACACATGATTTCCAGAGAGGATGAGGGAGAGGTGTGGACAACAGCCCTTCCACAGCCTACTAGCACTCCCGTCGTGGCTCGAACTGTAGGTTAACGATTACCTAGTTCGAGAGGATACACGATGTTGTGAGGGCAGACTGTAACAGTCGCTCACGATGATTCTAAGGGGCGCGCAATAAGGCGGGGGCCTTATTCCTTAGAGCCCTTAGTCTCCCACAAGTTCACCTGGCGGAATGTTGACTCCAGGGGTTATAGATATCTACCAATCAGTCAAGTCAGCGAGTGGCACCCTTGGAGCACGTGGTGCATCCTGAAGGGTACGTCACGCAAAGAAATACAAGTCGGTGAGTGTCACCCTTGGAGCACGTGGTGCATCCTGAAGGGCATGTCGCGCAACAAAAGAAAACTAGGCGAGTGGCACCCTTGGAGCACGTCGCATTGATGATGACGATGAGACAACCTAGACGACCCTAAGACCTTAACGCCTGATAAAATTCTTAAAACGACTCCCCTAATTAATTATCACCCAGTTCAAATCTAAACCTAAATTTAAAACCACTCTAAGATAAAATTTTGATTAGCCTTAAGAGAAGACCCTCCAAAAATAAACTTAAGAACGTAAACTGAAACCCTCCTAAGTGTTAGTTAAAGTCTTCTTAAATTAAGGGGGGGGTAAAGTAATGAGGGAGATAAATTAAGTGAAACTCATGGCAAATAAATTTTAAAGAAGAATTAAAATTATTAAAGTGTGGAAGTATAAAAGTTAGGATTTTAGAAATACAATGAAAATATTAATAAGTGCTTTATCTTTTTGGGCTTTAAAAAAAAAAAAAGAGGAAAGGAACAAATAATATAAATAAGGAAACTTGAAATAAAGGAAACTTAATAAAGGAAAGTAGGGGACATAGGGTAAAAATAAAAAAGGAATCAACAGTTAAGGAGTTACTAAAAATCAAAAACTTCATTTAGGAAAGTTATTAAAAGCATGAGAGGGGATCTAGGAAGCCTAGGAGAAATTTTAGGAGCGACTTAAGGGGGGTGAGGGAATTGAGTCTTTTAATTATTAAAAAGAAATTAATTTTTGGAGAACCGTGGGGATGAGTGACACTTGGACGACAAAGATTTTTTAGAGGTTTGTCATTAAACATTTAATTAATAATGATTTAGGAAAGTAGGTGGGTCTCAAATTTCTATAAAAGAAGGGGAAAGGAAGGAAGAAGGGATGAACGGTAAGCGTAACGTTACGCTACCGGATTGTGGCTTGACTGTTTGCTTGTGAGGAGTTGGGAACTTCTCAGCGGTATTGGAGTGGTAGCTCAGCCTTGGAGGCAAGCTGAGAAGCTAGGATTATCTCTGGATCTTGTGAGGCCCCTTTGCGGCTCGGGGGGCTAAGGGGGAAGCAGAGTACCCCTAGCGATTGGTTGGGAGGTACTAGTGAGGCCGCTACGGTCGGCGAGTGGGACTGCATGGAGAGCGTGGACAACACTCGAGACAGGCGAGCATGCCATGGTACGCTTCTTGTTTGAAAGCTATAATGTTGTAGGATTGATGACTTAGATTGGAGTGTGTATAGAGTAGGAACTCTTTAACCTTATTAGGTGTTCAGTTCTTGTTGGATTGACTATTTTTATCATTCCTTCTTCAGTAATTATATGAAAAATGTAATAGATGCAAAATATTTCCTCCGCTAGTTTCATGCTTGTGGATAATAATAGTCTACAAACGTTGCAACGGATGAGGGCTCAATTACTGTAAATCATATCTCATGGAATGAGTGTTAGTGGAATTTTACAAGCAGTATTTTATGTCCTTTTGCTCACTGTAATCAGATCAATTTTAGAAAACAAAAAAAAAATGGGGGATTGATTAGTGTGTCTATCTGTTTTCATTGGCACTCTGGCATTTGATAGAATTATCGACTTTATGCCTGCATTTTTAGTGACCTGTAAAGGAAAGGAAAACTTTAAGTTGATGAATTTCCCCACTTAAATGCCAGTGGAGATTTCCTGCTGTAATAGATTACTGGTTACCCTTGTTTTGAAAAAAAAATGGGTTCGAATTCCTCCTGGGATAAGGAATTGGCATTAGATCGTAATTTTGTATTCATGAATTTCGTTGGGCAATTACTCTGGGGGGCTTACCCTTTATTTCAATCCTTTGTTACTACCCATAGTCACTTGCACCCAACTGTTCCTCCTCTTCCTTTTACATGACCGAATTTCCCAGCTGCGTTGAGTGTCTTTTACGCTATGCAATCCTCGCACCAGTTAATCGAGGGGGGGGGTTCCTTCCAGAACCTTCCCCAAACAGTTGATAAACTCCATTTATTTTTGGGTCCCCTCAAACTTTCCTCACACAGCTGACAATTTCCATTTATGTTGATGCCATCTCTGTTGCGTTAAATTTTAATGCGAACGCAGCAAGGTATACGGTGTGATTTTTCCTTTTGGTGCACGCCAGCGTTCAATCGCCCAACCAGTCTGCTAGCATTGGTGGGTTGAGTTGGATCCACAGGTGCCTCGTTCCCTCGCATCCCTTATTAAAAAAAAAAAAAAAAAAATTTGTAACGCCTTGGGCAGGGAAGTATGTCACTGACCCAGGCTGACCTGTCTAAACATCCACCGACTGCAGGAGTTACGCCTTGCTGCAAGGCCTCCTTTATTTCCCTTCCGAACTCCTTGTTTCTGTAACAATTGTCTCTTTTTCTATCAGTTAATGCGGAGAGAGGCCACGCTTTGTGTTGTGCTTCACGGATTTAATGGCAGCATTCTGCGTACATTTAGTTAAGGCCGGATTCTCTGTTACTGACAGATTGGTGTGTTTCGACAAGATTTAAATGGAAGGTGGCGGCTTATTGTTCTTCAGTCACTGCATATCAACAATTTATCCTTAGGATAATGTATGGTTTAACGAATATAAGGCTAGCCATGATGTCAATTTAGTTAATTTTTATTTACCAGCCTTTGTAATATAATGTAAAGATAGGAGCGCTTAGGGTAATTTATTGTAGATTTGTAATTTATACTAGTTTAGATATGTCGTGTAGGGTAGGGGCTAGTTTAGATGGGAACCTTGTCAGTCGTAGGGGGTAAATTCGAAGACCGCATGTCAGACGGAAGATTGGTTACCCTCTTATCGCCAACAAGTTACCCGGAGATAAATGCCTGGCTGTCACTACTGCATGGTAGCATGAATGTCGGTTTTAGGTGTCCCGATCATAATAAGTATATGCTATTTTTTTATTTGGACAACATTTTAATTACTGCTCTTTTTAACGTTGTATGTTAAACATTGATATGATTATAGGTGTGTCTTCCTAATTATGATGCCACATTGTCTTTGAATATGATGTTTTATAATTTTGATGTTATCCTTGAATACTATTACCTTTAAACGTTGTCGTGTTTAAAACATTGATATTATTATGTGTGGGTCATTTTAATTTGATGTTACAATGTCCTTCTTAAATATGATGATAATTATAATTATGAGGTCATCTTAAATGCTTTCACCTTTCAACAATGCCATGTTTTAACATTGCTATTTATATATTGTTAATTTCAATTATGAGGTTACTTGGAATATGTAATCAATGTTAATTCTATATATTGACCTTTTTACTCATGGATATTTACTAGTATTGTCAGTTAATATTGATATATGTCATTTCCAAATCTTATCCCTTGCCATTTTAGAGATTGTATCATTATACATGGCCATTTTTAAATATGATCTTATTTGTAATTGTTCCACTATGAGGTACTAATAATTAAGATGTTATTTCTAGGTATGATGTTATATTGTTAATTTCAAATATGATGTTACTTGGAAATATGATGTTATTGCATTATTATTGGAACCTAGGATCATAGATGAGATTGAATTGAGAGCTCCTCATTTTTATTGAATTGTTTTTATCTTGTAAGGTCACTGGAATTTGGGGTTGTAGCATATAAGAGGTATTGTAATTATAGAATCATGGTCCGGATAGGTGATATAAATGGAAGGTGTTAATAATTCATGGTAGTGTTATTGTAACTTCTACTATTATTAATCAACATTTACAGTTTAATAATATTGATTAAGTACAATAGGATTTCTGAGTCTGTAATGAGGATGTTGGTTCTTGTAGACAAAGTTGTTCTTGGTTGACAAACCCTCCTGGCATTGGAACTGTTGTCAGGTGGGATGTAGACACCCCCTTAGTAGCCTTAGGAGACATGTATGTGTGTGTGATTTTTCTGTGTAAGGAATCCAGTGCCGTATCAAGAGTCTCGGGCCCTTTAAAGGTAGGGTTTCCACTCTTGCGACACACCTGACAGAGATTACTAGTTTCTGCCTGAGCAGTCGTCCAGTAGCCTGTCTAATCTTCTTTCAAGAAGACATAAGACTAAAAGCCCTGCTTTTCTGTGCAGAAATAGTAAACTCTACTGATGGATTCTTCCTTCTGTGACTGTACTGTACTTAACACCTGGTGTCATTTTCTGCTTACAGCTGCTAGTTGTACGCCTTATGTCTAGGGGTGTTTATTGCTTGTTGTCACTGTGATATGTCGGGATCGTCTTGTTGTGTTCATCTTGCTTACATCTTGTTCTAGGTCGGGTTACTAGTTTCTGCCTGAGCAGTCGGCCAGGAGCCTGTCTAATCTTCTTTCGAGAAGACATAAGACTAAACACCCTGCTTTCCTATGCAGAAATAGTAACCCTAACACCGGATTCTTCCCTCTGTGTTCTTATTGTGCACCCCTAGCATGTCTTAAAGTTGTATTATGTGCCTTACGCCTAGGTTCGTATATTGTTGCAGTTACTCGTTGTGTGCCTTCAGTCTTCTTGTGCTGAACATCGTGGTTGCGTCTTGTTGGTTGTCAAGTGGCGACGTAGAGTTAAGTATGTTTGTTACTTCTACACGCATGCACACACCTTAACCCAAAAAACAAAAAAACAAAATAAAAATTTTGCACCTGTTTTCAGAGTTGTTGTCGTAAGGCGGAGGTCGTTACATATGGTATCAGAGCCAGTTCAACCCACGACTTGGGATTCTCTATGGATTCATTGACATGATATTAGAGAAATTGTGGGTTTGATAGGTTACTACCGCAAGTTTGTTCAAATCTATGGAAGAATAGTAATACCTTTATCGACATTAACTAAGAAGAATGAATTTTCATGGACTCCAGAGGAAACTCAAGCATTTGAACAACTTAAAGAGGTGATGTGAAAATCTCTTGTCTTGACCACACCATACTTTATTGTGGAATGTGATGCCTCAGGAAATGTCATTGGTGTTGTTATAATTCAAGAAGGAAAGCCCCTTTCTTTTTAAAGTTGTCCACACAAGGGAAAGGACTTACAAAAAACCATTTATGAGAAGGAAATTATGGAAACACTACATCATTTAAGTAATGGTTCCCTTACCTGATAGGTAGGCACTTCAAGGTCAAAAAATATCATGATAGTCTTAAATACATATTGGAACAAAGACTATTTTCAGAATAACATCAAAAATGGGTGACCAAGATGTTGGGTTATGATTTTGAAATCATATACAAAAAAGGGAAGAAAAATGTTGTGGTAGATCCACTCTCAAGAAAGGATGAATATGTTGAGACATTTATCTGTGCTATATTGATCATCCAACCTAATTGGATAACAAAATCAATGGATGAATGGAAGAATGATGAAAAAGTGTGGACTCTCATTCAAAGGTTGCATCAATATTCCAGTGCATCAGATACATTTACCTGGAAAAAAGATACACTATGGTAAAAATATTTCTTATATTTATGTAAGAAATCCCAAATCAAACAAAATGTACTTTTGGAATTGCACACCTCTCCCTTAGGAGGGCACTCAAGATTTTTTAAAGCCTATCACAGGGTCAAGTTGGAATACTTTTGGGATTTTATTAAAATTGATGTTCAAAGGTTTGTGGCAAAATTTTTGGTTTTCCAATAAAATAAGGTGGAAGCAATTAATACCCAAGGTATTTTAAAACCATTATCCATCCCAATTCAGCGTTGGGAGGAGGTTTCCATATATTTTATCACAACGTTACCAAACTATGAAGGAAAGGGTGTCATCATGGTGATTGTTGATAGACTGACCAAGTACACACACTTTTGTGCACTCTATAATACTTTCAAAGATAGTACAGTTCCCACAACATTCATGGAGACAGTTCAAAAGCTACATTAAATCTCAAAGATTATTGTAAGTGACAAACCTCCCATCTTCACTCGACATTTTTGGATAGAATTATTCTCTTGTTTGGGTACTCAATCGGCTCATACCTCATCTTATCATCCCCAATCTGATGGAAACAATGATATAGTGAAAAAATGTGTGGAAGGCTACATTCATTTCTTTGTCTCTCATAAACAAACACAATGGTTCAAGTGGTTACCCTTTTCATAATCGGGGTATAACACTTCCTTTCATACTACAAAAAAAATGACACCATTTATGGTGCTCTATGGATATCACCCATCGTCCATCACTTCTTCTCTAAAAGAAAAATCTAAGGTTCAAGAAGTGAAAGATCACATAGGGAATCAACAACAAGTTTTCCAACTCTTAAAGGAAAACCTTACCATGACACATAATCACATGAAACAATAATCATATCATAATCGTAGTGAAAGAAGTTTTGAAGTAGGGGATTGGGTATTATTAATACTACAACCATACAAACATATGTCGCTCAAGCAAGCTAAGAAGGATAATAAATTATCACCAAAGTACTATGGCCCTTATAAGGTGTTGCAAAATATTGGTATTATGGAATACATATTGGAGTTGCCTTCATCTTTGTGAGTACACCCAATTTTCCTTGTTTCTTGCTTAAAAATGGTTATAGGTGACAATAACATAGTTCAAACTATATTTCCAAAACTTGAAGAGGAAGGAAAAATAATATTGGAGCCTGAAGCTATCACTGACACAAGAATTTGTGTTTTGAGGAATAGATCCATTTCAGAGTATCTCGTTAAGTGGAAGAAAATACATGTTGAAGATTCTACTTGGGAAGACGAGTCTTTTATACATAATCATCCATAATTACTCAAGCATTGCAGACAACACTTATCTGAAGGGAAGGGGAATGTTAAGCCCTAAAAAGTCGCACATTACCCCTTAATTGGGGCATATTACATTAGTATTGTTATTTTATTTATGTTGGCTTGGGTCCATTAGTTGTAATTGTACCTCCTAGTCTCCTATATATACCAAGGATACCTTTTCATTTGGAATCATCTTGTATTTTTGAATTCATGTGTTGTATAAGGATGTTTTCCCCTTGAAGAGGTTTATTATCTTAATTTATCTCTTTGTCAAGGTGTTGAGTACTTCTTCTGAGGTTTTAATGCTATTTTTATATTTGGTTCCTAACAACCTAGATATTCAAAATTCACTAGTTTACATTTTTTTTTAATTTTAAGAAAAATTAACTAGTAGCCATCACTGGAATTATTATCTCCCTTGCTACTATCGACACAACTCTAAAATTTCATTTGATTCTGAGATGAAATACTCCTGCTATTATCAAAACAAGTTTTTGGCTCCAGATGTTTTTTTAAACCTTCTACTTTTGTTGATGTGGCAATCAGGATGATATGGAATGGCACATGGATTCTGATGTCCACATATGATTTCCTTATTCAAACATGTAATTCACCTTTTCTAATTCCGTTAGTGATCATCTCATTCTTTGTATCGAAGATCATCCTATTTATCTATATTATGAAAATGATACACTGTTCAAATTCACTCAAACCTCGATCATTAATGATTGACGATCCACTTCCATCAATTATTTATAAAAGGAACTTCTTCATGGTATTTTTCCAAGCCATGAGACTAAAACTAGAATGAATATGAGCCATATATATTGAAATCTAAAGTAATATCGCTTATCGATCCATTAATATTTTCAAAGACTACATATGAATATCAATTGTTGATCACCAAATCAAATGTGATATGGACCATCCATTACCCAACATCACCAATCATCAATGAACCCCACCAATGATAAGAAATGAACAATTTTATTTGACGAACTGACTTGCAAGACTTCATCATATTTTACGAACCCCATTCATAAAAAATCAACGGTTGACATGTTTCTCAACTAATGTGGCATGAAACATGAATACTAAAGTGGAAACTTGGATGACATGGCATAACACATGGATGATATCTTCATGTCATTCCATAACTCATCAATGCCACCCTCCTCTTTTCCTTTCATCGATGATCATTGATTTTCTTTATCGAACTCAACTTCTTGACGAATTTCATTGAACCCCGATCTTTCCATCAAAGATCAACAATTTACTTTGGAAAACTAGAAATTTCCATGAATTTCACTGAACCTCCATTTATCCATCGACGATTGGAAACATAAATGATTTGAGGGGCTAAATTTCACAATTGGGATAATTTTCCATGGTTTTTCCCCAAAACGATTTGCCAATTTCCATTTTTTCTAAAAATGTTTCTCCCAAATTTCATAGAATAAAATTGTTTTTCCTTACAAATCACCAAAATTTTATAGAAACTATATAAAATCCTTAGAAATTTGAATATTTTTACAAAACTATCGCCAAACATTTTACATTTTGCATATTAAGGACTAGTAATATTAGCCCACGTTTCTACATTTTAATATAAATTTTCATCCCTAAAATCATCCCTAATTGGAAATTTCCTTTGGTGTACTAATCTTTGACATGAATTTCTCTGAACCCCAATCGCTCCATCAATGATTGGCAATTTTCTTTCATCAATGATTTTTAGAAAGGTTATTTTATATATTTTTATGATCTTCAATTTCTCCATTCATGATCGATGAAATTTCTTTCTCTTTCTCGAACTCATTTAAATTCGAAATTTGTGACCAACTCTGCGATGGATTTGGACCTTTGATCTCAAGATAAAAAAAAATCTTAGTTGTTGATCCACCAACACTTGCCAAATATCGTCAAAATTGTAAATGAATATTGACCATTGATCCTTAATGTCTAAACGATATGGGTTGTTGATTCTCCAAATATTTACTCACCATTAAAATGGAAAATTCAACCTCCAGGGAGAAATTTAAATTTGCAACCTTTAGATAAATGCTATTAATCATCACTTCAATCATTACTAGTGCAAATTGTACATGAACTTTCTCAGTATTTTGGGAATTTCACTCTGATTCAAATATTTTCCCCAAATCCATCATAGAATAAAACTCTATAACAATGAATTTACCAAAATTGCACTAGTTTTTGGCTCGTATTGGTCTAGTGTCAAAACCAAACTTCTAATACCACTCTATAGTGTTACCCACTACTAAACCCAACAATTTTTTTTTTCTAATATCAATTAACTAAAATTTCTACATGCTAAAAACTACCATACCACTAACAACATTTAAAAAAAAGAATCCAACAAAAATTAACATTCACAAAAGGACACTTGAATGCTCCTAACTCAGATTTTGTGAAAAACAAATATTTCCATGATCTAATGCTATATATTGACTATTCACTTGCATTTAATAGAATTACAAATGTAGGAAATTATACCAATATACAACATCATATGATTTTACTCAAGAACAAAACATATGCATAGCAAGTGTAGCATCCCTAGTCATCAACTGGGCTATGCCAATTAAAATTTTGAACTTTGATACTAATTTAAATCATAAAAATACTATGAAAATGAACAAATTCATACAAAATAATATAAAAAATACGCATGAAAAACCCATGAAAACAAATTCATAAATATTAATGCGTCACATGGAATAACACATAATCGACACTTGTATTTGATTAAGAGAACACCAACTGCATGCAGACCTTCCATGTCCCTCCTAGCCTTAGATCGTATTGTGCATAACTCATAATAGTGGGTCACCCTCGAGTCGGGGCTAAAATACACCTGGGTAAACAATTCTTAACCAGTCTAAGCTATATTATATAGCAGGAAACTCAATCACAGATTCCAACTCAAAATAACAACCTACATTCCCTCATTCCCCACATGCTTGCCCCACCCCAGGAAGTGTACCCCTTCTCTTCTGAATAGTCCCTCGGCTTCCCCACTTCCTTTCTAGGGCTTCAACAACAAGTCGAACATGAAGTCCTAGAGCCCTGTAGATGTATTTTGGAACCTTCATAAATCAATTCCCATCAATTCTATTACCTGGGGAGAATACTCATGGGCCCGACAACCTGCCCCTTCAATATCCTATGGGCCTGACAACCTGCTCCTTTAGTACAACTCCAAATCTAACTGTGGTATAGGTACAAGTACATGTATAGGTATAGTAACAGTAGGGTACAAATGACAGCTGAGTGAGTGAATGAATGACGATAGAATTATAGGAAAATGAACTAAGTCCAAACTGTATGTATGCATGTTCCCAACTTGACACTTGTCATGTTGAGAACTACCTTGGGCCCAATTTTCACCATGCTTATAACTTGGGATAAAATAATTATCCATACTTTACACATTAAGGAATATGAATATAATATTCATTTGGGATTAAGGCACCCTAGCTTATCCCCCTTTCCCTATCTAGTGGACTTTACCCACCCATACTCTTTTAATGGTTGGTCTTTATCAGTGATGTGTTTTCATTAATATTTTCATGTGATTACATATTATAATGATGACTCACTGGCCATTTAACATCTATCTCTCCATCCTAATAATTACACAGGAACTATGACCTCAAAATACATATACAAAAGTGCACTCTAGCCCAAAAACCGTGCACTTACTCCATTGTACACATTTAGTGTGCAATCATCACACACTTACACAATTGGATGATATATTATAAAATGTGTGCACTTCTTTGGTATGAGATTCTGACACATTGACTCAATGCACATAGAACCAAACAAAATACCTTTTACCATCATCTCACCAACTTATATGTATAATTACATTTACATTTATATGTACAATTGGTGTTCATCCTAGCATTATTACATTCTCCCCCCCTATTTATGCAATGTCTTGAGTGTGATATATACACATATACAACCAAAATTTCAAAAGTATTCAAACATATGTGGGTATTATTCCTACATAGAATCCTCGTGCTCCCAATTTGCATCTCCATGACCGTACTAGGTACAGTGGACCTCTACTATCCCTACGGCTCGATTCCAGAACTACTTGATCTTCCGGTCCAATATGCATAGTGGATGCACTTTAAAATTGCTCTGTTTGTCCACCTAAATCACATTGCAATCAATGACTTGATTAACATTAGGTACATAATTTTCAAGCAAAGATACATGGAATACATTATGAATACACATTGATTCTGGTAAGGAAAGCATATATGTTACAGGACCAATCCTATGTAGGATTTTAAATGGCCACAGTAATGTGTTTCCATATTTGAAAAATTTCCCAACTTCGGGGAACTTCTCTTGGATTTTACATTCAAGAACACATGGTCAACCACTTTAAATTCCCTTTGAGTTATTCCCTTATCAACATAAATTTTCTACATGTCCTAGGAAGCCTTTAAATTTTGTTTTATTTGCACCATCTTCTCTTCCTTTTCTCTGAGTAATTATTGTCCAACCACTACTCTATCTGTTGGGTTATCCCAAATCACTGGTGTGTTGCACTTTCTTCCATAGAGTGCCTCAAATGGGATCATGTTTATAGATACTTGATACACATTGTTATAAGTAAAATCCACCAAAAGAAAATAACCCTCCAATTTGGATGGTTTATCCATCACATGCATCCTCAACATATCTTCAATCACTTGACTCACCCTCTTTTTTTTCCCATCTAACTCTGGATGACAGCCCATGTGTTACACATTATTTTCGTCATCCCTATGACCATTAATGATGTAAAAATATTGTTTCCTTCAGAGGGGTCAGTGGCCTGAGTTCCTGAAGAGAGAAGGGAGAAGAACTTTTCCTAAGAAAAGAAGTTGCATTTTTCCTTGTAAAAACCCTGTAAAAAAGGAAGTTAGCAGGTTGCTATATAGGCAGGGTGCGAGAATGCCTGATTCTCGCAGGTTGCACCATAGCTAGGGTGCAATATGTTCATATGTTTCTCTATAGTAGGGTGCAAGAATGCCTACATGTGGGAAAAACAAGCGTTTTCTCGAATCTTATAGAAGGCGAAATTTCTATGGTGAGGTGGCATCCAAATGGTTTGGATCTTACTCGCTTTCATGATTTAGTGGGATCATCCTAACCTCCTCACCTTATCCTCTTCAACTTATAAAAGGAGAGGAGTTCTCATGGAGAAAGTTAGCTTTGGTTAGCTTTTGATCTTTGGTTAGCTTTGGAGATTTTGGGATTAGCTTGGATTGGATTGAGCTTTGGAGATTTTTAGCTTGGCTAGATGAGCCACTTTGTCAAGATAGATTGTGAATATTATCAGATCTGTTCTCTCAAAATTATTGGAGTGAAAGTGTGTGGGGAATGAAGGATAGTTGGAAGGGACCTTACGACATCAAGACCATGGTTGTAATCTCTCTTTCACATTTAATATGATATAGTAATATGATTCTTTTCTATAAAGCTTGTTGTGTTTTATTGTATGATTCCTTGATCACATACATAGGTTTATATTG
>JZKD02S1739911.1:994731-1006916 GCA_000966675.3 Picea glauca
TATTTGTTGCAGAAATTGGGGCTTTTGCCCAATTTCACCCAATTTTTTCCTTGGTTCCATGGTCACTCTGTAAAATCAAAAATTCGACCATCTATAGGCCTGAATTTCCCCATTAGAAATTTAAATTTTTTATCTTTTATTTTTGGTCTCGATTCTTCCTATTACCGATGATATTTCTGTCAATTTTACTGCAATAATATAATCAAACAAGTTTGAAACAGACTCCAAAAATTAATTCTTTGCAAATTTTCACTTCAGCATTCTGCTAACTCCGCCCATCCAAGCTCAGTGTTGAAAAATGGGCTCTAATTCTACATTGTAGCATACACAGTCACCATCTAGGCTATGCCACTTAAAATTTAGAACTTTGATACTAATTTGAATCATAAAAATATTCTAAGAAATGCACAAATTCATTCAAAATAATAACAAAAATACGCATGCAACATACACAGGAAAAACCCATGAAAAAAATGCATAAATGTTAATGAATCACATAAAATAAAACACAATTGACACTTATCTTTGATTAAAATAACACCAATTGCATGCAGAACTTCCACGTTCCTCCCAACCTTAGATCACATTGTGGATAACCCTTAGTAATGGGTCACCACCGAGCTGGGGATAAATTCCACCTAGGTAAAGGATTTCTAACCAGGCTAAACTATCTCATACAAAAGGAAACTCATTCATAGGTGCCAACTTGAACTAACAACCTACAGTCCCTGATTCCCCACATGCATGTCCCATCGTAGGAAGTGTACCCCTTCTCTACTCAACAGTCCCTCAAATGACCCACTTTCTTTGTGAGGCTTTGGCAACATGATAGACAAGAAGTCACATAGCCTTGTAGCTACAGTTTGGAAACTTCAGAAATCAATATCCTATAGGTCTAAAAACTTGCTTCTTTAGTCTAGATCCAAAGTTAACCAAGTGTTGAGCACTCAACACATCCTAAACAAATCTATGAACATTTTATTTTCTGGGTACCACTCAATCTTCTTCATCGACTATCTGCATGAATTGGCAACCCAGAGTTTCCCCGACTCACTTGAGAATTTCGGCATCAGCGAAAGATAAAGGTGGTGAAAATCGTTTGGAAAGTGAAATTATTTGAGTACCGAAATTCATCAGTGTCAGCTGATGAAAGCGTTTATTTCCCACGAACAACCTCAGGAAGGATTTCGCCGAAGGCCGATCCATTCAGTTTCGATAGAAAAAAGGTAATAGTGATCATCACGCCAAAGCAAGGAGAAACATCGCTGACCTCTGACCCCGATATATTTTAGGCATCAAAAACATTATAATGTGTTAACCCATGAAGAAAAAAAAAACATTACCTTTTCCTAATACCACCCGATGTTGGCACCCGTAGTATCTAGTTTCATCATTTTCAACGCGAGCAAGGTCCCAAGTAAGATCCTTATTTATTAGTGAATGCCTTTTGTAGCTAATTGTTTCTAATGTCTGGGGTCAATAACGCCACGTAAGAATCAATTGATACCAGAATTTTTACAAAAAAGGAAACATATCAACAAACCCACAGTGCCACAGTAACGATTACATGATCTAATAATTTATGCAATCTAATGATTTATGATGAGAAAACACAGTTAATTTTCCCATTTTCATCCATAATAAAGAAGAATACATTCAAAATACTCCCAATACTTAGTATTAAAGGGGTCCCTCCAATTCCACGTCACATACAGCCAAGCCACGTCAACACCATGACCAACCGGCCTGGTGGCAGTAAAAGGATGATGTTCTTTACAATAGAAGAGAAAAAGGGGATGTTTTTCAAGCATCACCTAGGAAAAGTACAAGGCACAAGATCATCCACTATGCCTTTCCCTGAGTTACTACTTATGCCTTACACTGTGTTCTTCTCTCCCTTTATCTGTTGCGCCTCGCGCAACTGCACAATTGTATCTCGTTCTTCCTGAAGCCGCCTCTGTAGCCAAACCATGCTTCCTACGTGACCCGATGACTATGGTATCTCCTGATATTTTTCCACTAACTCATGCCACAACTCTCTATTCTCTTGGTAGAGTTTGGCTATCATCAGTTTAGACCGTTCTAGCTCTTGAGAAGAAATCTCATTGGGAGAAACCAGTGCTCTTTCACCTCCTTTTCCTCTCCGACCTTCCCTATCAATAGTCCCAACTGGCACCGACCAGTGGGAAAACCTCATGGGCTCCTCGACGACTGAACATATGGTTAGAGCATCCGAGAGGTGGTCATCCTCCCCCTTTTTTGTACCCTTTTTGGGCCTCCCTCTTCCCCATGGTTTCATCCCCTTAGGAAACATAGTTCCTGTCATACCTATGTTAGACATATCCTTTTTCACCTCGATCTTCATAGGAAATGATGACACCATATCCATGCCAAGACCTGCACCCCTTTTTGGACTTTCAATAACATGGGAGGCTAACAAAAAAGAATCCCAAGCACCTTGGGGCTTAGACGTGGCACTTTGGCTACTCCTCAAACCCCTCCCCCTGTTGAACGGGGATCCCATTATGAAACAGTGTGACAAATCGAGCGTCCACAGAGGATGGGAAACATCTATACAGGACTTCACCAAGACAAATTCACCATACCATAACTCAAGAGAATGTAAGCTCGGCATGAGAATAAGTTTTCCCCATAACTCCTCGAATTTATAGAAAAACAGAGGAGCGAAACAGAGCATGCCAATAAGACACTTGTGCCCCATGACATGGTGATTAAGGACTGGCTACACCATAGTTGTTCGGAGGATTCAATCTAAAGCATGCAAACTCCACCAAACAGAGTTACAGGTAACGTTCGGTATGATCCTCCCGACCTTGCTCGATACCTCTGTTATTCAACTAATCATTTTTTACACGCTTGATAATACAGATTATGGAATCATTTAATGGATTTCCTTTTATGGTGTCCAACCCTTTAAAAAGTATACATGTGCACGCTTTCCTTCGACGTCTCTTTTGGGCAGCAAAGGTCGAATAATTAATATGATTATTTAAAACATTCATGATGTTGTACTTGATTTTCCACCCCATGATGCGCTGACATAATTTCTTTTAACCAAAGGAGCGATGGCTTCAGCCAGGTCATCACAAGTCATTCGAAGGAGCGAATGAGATCAAGGAAGTATTAAATCACTAAACTAGTAGGCTACATAGGTATGTATTAGTCTTTTCAATTTATTTACATCTTATCAAAAATTGCTTTGAAATTGCTAAACTTCACCATCTTAATTGCAGGAAAGAAACCTCCCTGATTACCGAAAAAAGTTCATCCTATGATTTTACCGAAGGATTCAATTAGAACACTGAATATGAATCATTAGAACAATAAATTTTTATGGGATCTCTGAGTGTAGCATCCCCGATCAGTTATCGATTCAAGTAATGTGTTCAAGACAGCCACCAACCGAGACTTGTTGTGGGATAAAAGATGTGCGAAGATATCCAATACAAATCTAGAACGAGTACAATTGTTCGTGAAACACCCGATCAAAGTTTAGACTATGTTGTAACTACTAAAAGTGAGTTTGGTGAAATTTTGAATGCATGCAGTTGATATCAGAGGAGTATACATAGCCCTAATGGAACAACGCAGAGTCCCATGGGCTCAGACCTACGAAGATCTGTTGGCCTGAGTATGAAATAAGTCACCCTTTTCAAGAAATATCCTGGATGGACTGTCAAAGAAATTGTTGGATGACCACGCCACATGGTGATTTTTGTTTGGTCCGAACTGTATTTAGCCATTAATTTCAGTTGAATTTTAGATTATAAATAGAGACATCGACCAATTAGTCAGGGGTCTATGGTTGTTGTAAGGACTCTTCCTTTTTGGTTGTTGATAATTATTTTGAGACTGCTATGAATTGAGAAGTCCTTCTGGACCAAAGACAAGCTATTTTCATCAGATGTATGTGATTGGAGTTGGAGAAGAATTACTTCCTTTCCTGTTCCATGAATGATGCAGTAAATGAGTAAGAGAAATTAATTTTGTTGTCAAGTTATCTGGTGCAATGTCTTGATGTTATTTTATTTAATGATGAAGATAAATCATTTTGTTTTTATGTGATGAATGTTATGGTAGATGAATTTTTTTTCTTACCATAATCTTGATTACGTATGTGTTTTCTTCTGTTAATTAGTTTTCTCAGACATTAGTTGGATGCTCATTTGGTTAATGTATTAGTACTAGGCCCTGTGGAATAGAATCATTGTCTGGATGTTTGAGCAGTGGGTTATCCCAAGCTTGACCTCTTCCCACTAGTTAAAACTTATGTCCTGATATTTGTCAAGTTGGTTTATACTGGCTTGCATCTCTCATACTAGTTGTACCCAAGAGAAATACGAAAAAGGAACTGTCCTAACTGAAGGAAGAGCCTTCACCAGAAAACATAAAGCTCATCGATAGTCTGGACATATCACAATATCTAGAGAACCATTCCACTCCAAACACTGTAGAGTCTAATTGGGTCTCAGTGGTGGGTTTGGTTCTTGTTGTTGAGTCAGAATATTTAGGTCCCGTCAACAAAATTGGCACTAGAAGGAGCGCCTAAGAATGAACGGCTGAATATATAACTTATATAACTTTTTAAACAGCCTTCAGATTCATAACGGTCCACATGCATGGCTATTCATACAATAGATATCCCACACTTACTGAGTACTACCGAAGTGGGTAACTCACCCAAGTCCAAGGAAGAACCTTTTCACCCTAAAATAACCTATGCCTTCCCTCACGAGGAAGTGAATCAATTCAAGAGATTCATCAGAGCCTACACATGAAAAATCGACACATTGTCCTAAATACCATCCTCCCTCGGAGAAAACAACAAAGAAGACCTATGGTTAGCATTCCCGACGAATTTTTCATACACTCTATTGAAGACTTAATAGATTTTGTGATCACCGAAATCCAAGAACCTCTTGATCTCATACCCGAGACGTCGGCCGAAAAAATCCCCGAGATTGATGAATTTTTGGAAGAAGAAGAGCTTGAATCTGACTTCGAATATATGGAAGGGAACAATGACCATGAGGATGAAAGAGAAGTTCCACTTCAATACAACCATCCTTGGTTGGTCGGAGACGATGTGGCCATCCCTGGACGAGTACACAATCTTCCCTAGAACCCAGAAGAGATTATTCCCAAGTACAACACCGAAACTTTAGGCTTGCCTGAAGATCATATCAAGAAATTCATACTTTCAATCAGACTTATGAATGCTCAACATGAATACGTAGTATGTAGAATTTTCCCCTACACGTTTGAAAATTCTACTTCCACGTGGTATTTTAATTTGCCGATAGGATCTATAACTAGCTGGACTAAATTCCAAAAGGATTTTCTAGACAAATTTGTGGAAGAAACTACGACAGGAGCCCTGATGGCTGAGTTTTTCATAGCCACCATGACCCCAAAATAAAGGGTCAAATATTTCAATCAAAGATTCACAACCATATTAAACAAGTTCCATCCCACAGCAAAACCCACTCAGGAATTGTAGATTGAGGTTTATGCCAACGCGCTTCCGGCTTCTATTTCCATGTTTGTTAAAAGAGCCACCAAGAAAAACCTTGCGGATAATTTTGAAGAGGCCAAGACGATAGAATTTCATATGAAAGGATGTAAAGAAGGCCAAGCGTCTCTAGTAAGAAAATAAAGTCAACCCTCTCCTAGGAGAGAACTCCTTTTGACTAGACCATCGGGGAAATCGACTGAACAAACTTCTGATAAAGGTAATGGAGATATAGAATATCTACAGTGCATGGTCAAGAAACTGTCAAACGATATTATAGACATGAAAATAAGCGCGGGGGAAGGAAACCAAGGCCAAAGACCCTATAATCCTTTCTTTAAAAGAAACTAGCCTTTCAAAGCAATTGAGCCTCCCCTAGCCAACCTAAACATTGACCTAGGGAATGTTGCCTCTGATTCTTTTTGCACCTGTCACCAGGAGAATCACTCTGAAAGAGAATTCCCTTAATGGGTCCACACCATGAATTTAATGTCCAATTGTTTTCTGGACGAAGTCTCACTGACCGAACAATCAAGTAGTTCGGCCATGAATATTGTCGATCAGGAAGAAGTTGACCCACCACGAGACACAACCATGTTGATATGATATCCCGATGTGGTCGCATCTTCGGATTATCTGTTTGAGTCTCGAGAACAACCCATGAAATTTTTGGTAGCACAGACGTGTAGTATAGGTCAACCCGACTCAAAACATATCGACGCCACTCGAGCCCCACAAAGTAAGTTAACTACTAATCGTCCAAAAATACCTTTCTCTCCCAGCGAAAAACCCATAAGCATCCATACCAAGGAATTTTCCAATATGGATTACAACGTAGTCAAATATTTGAAAAATATGAAGGCTAATATATCAGTTATAGATATATGTAGAATTCCTCAGAAGAAAGAGTTTATGTTGCAAGCTCTGAGTTCGGTAGAAGACCCGACTATAGGAAACGACCAAAAGAAGGATTTTTCCTCGATTGATTTGGCAAGAAATCCAACCATAAATACCTACTCAGAAGGTAGGATAGAGAAGCCCTTTTTACCACCTTTCCTTTTAACATTCGAAGTTTTTAACAGGAATATTCACAATTGCTTGGTAGATTCTGGGGCATCCTCTAATGTAATTCCCTTTGTCATTTGTAATAAACTGGGTGTTGTCCCTCTCAGAATTAATAAGAATGTCACACAACTGGACATAACCCAATTCAATCTTATGGGAGAACTCAAAGATGTAATGATCAGGATAGCAACATGTCCTAATTTTGTGAAAATAATCAACATCATTGTAGTACATATCCCATAGGCATATGGACTACTTCTCAGTCATGACTGGTCCGAAAAGATGAATGGATATTTTAGTATAGACTAGGCACACATTTGGTTACCACTAAAGGGATACAAGAGCATGATCATAATCGACAGAGAAATATATATGTAGCATACAATCACCTACCTAGAAACACCGAACAAACCCACATCTACCGATTTCCCAGTATTCGACAATTACTCTTGTGATTCCCACTTCGGGGAATTTTATCCTCTAGTGTCCGTTGTTCCTCTTACCCAAAACTCCAAAGTAGTCTTTCAAAAGGAACTGCCAACACCGATAGAGAACTCTCATTTTTGCCAAAATCCTATGATTGAGCTTACGGGACGAGAGATCGATAAGCAAGAAATCGGTATAAGATTAAGAAAGGGAGATTACCTTCCACATATTTGGACCCTCTTCTTTGATGGATCTAAATCAAAAGAAGAGTCAAGAGTAGGGTGTATCCTTATCAATCCTAAAGGATGACGTTATTTCCTATTCTACAGGATAGAATTTGAATGTACCAACAACATTGTCGAGGATTAGAGAAAGATTGAAGATTTGGGTGTCAAGGAATTGACAGTTTTTGGGGATTCTGAGATCATTGTTAGACAAGTGAGGAATACTATTCATTGTAATTATCCTCATCTTAAGAACTACCCGTAGGAGGTGGATAGGATAATAGATCACTTTGACGCTTTCAATATCACCGCAATCCCGAGAGAAAAGAACGTTCTTTTCGACTCCTTGGCCACAACCGCTTCTTGACTGTTTCCTTTAGAAGATTATGAAGCCTCCCGATTCACTGTGGATCTTCTCTACAAACCATCGGTGTCAAACAATATTTCCAATTGGAAAGTCTTTGAAGGTGACGAGAAAATCGTAAAGTTCTTGACCAACCAAGACAATTTCAAAGACCTAGCCATAGATGATGAAGAATTTTGAGGGAAAACAACTGAAACTAATCCCCAAGCAGGACAATATGTTGGAAAGTTGAAAGCTCACAAAATCCTAAATGGGATAGCTAATATAGAGAGTCTTTTTTATCTAAAGGATTGTTTTAAAGGACCCAAAAATGCGAAGACTGGTAGCTCTTTCCCCCTCCATGAAACTGTGAATCTTGGGACTCCAGAGAACCCAAAGAATGATAATCTCGATGAAACTATGTCTAAGGAAGAGAGGAAAGAATACCTCAAATTATTCAAACAATACTGGGATGTCTTTACATGGTCCTACAAGTATTTGAAAATGTACGATACCTGCATTATTTAGAACACCATCCCGTTGAATCCCGAAATGAAACCTTTCTTGCAAAATCTCTAGAAGTATCACCCGTCCCTAGAGCCTCTCATGTATTAGGAGTTAAGGAATCTTCTAGACGCGAGGATAATTTTTTAGGTCAGACAGTCTACCTAGGTGGCAACTCTCATTCCGGTAAGGAAAAAGTCAGGAGGAATCCAACTATGCATAGATTTTTGGAACCTCGACAAAGCTTCAGAAAAGGACAATTATTCAGTCCTACCGATGGAGAAACTCCTGCAGAACATGTCAGGATCATAGATTTGTTCCTTACTAGACGGTTTCTCAGGCTACAACCAAATGTTGGTTTCAGAGGAAGAGAATTTAAATACCACCTTCCAATCCAAATGGGGAACCTTCTCTTATAAACGCATGCATTTTGGGTTAATCAACGCAAGAGAAACCTTCCAAAGGGACATGGACATGGATATTCGGGGGCTTATCAATAGGTGTGTGGTAGTATATTTAGATGACATAACGGTGTATTCTAAGAATAGGGAAGAACACATCCAACACTTAACTCATATTTTCGAAAGGTGCCGAAAATACGGTATATCGCTAAATCCTAAGAAAACCATCTTCGATGTCGAGGAAGGTAAGTTTTTAGGTAATATTATATCCCAACAAGGTATTCGCATAGATCCAGAATGAATTAAGGACATATCTCAACTCTTGCTACCCCAAAACAAGAAAACCATACAGTCCTTTTTCGGGAAATCAATTTTTTAAGGAAATTCACCCTCGATTTCTCTGAAATTATCAAACCCTTACAAAACATGATTCACAAGGATGTTGATTTCAAGTGGGATGATGAGAGAAAATAAACTTTCAACATTATCAAAGTTTCCATATCCCCGGCTCTGGTGTTGCGAAGTCCCAATTTTAATAGAGACTTTTTCCTTTATACTTTCGCCTCTGACCAATCGCTAGCAGCGGTTTTGACCAAGAAAGATGATCATAACAATGAAGCCCCAATGTCCTTTATGAGTAATAATATTCAAGGAGACAAGCTCAATTATCCTTCCATAGATAAACAGGCCTACACAGTCTATAAGGAAGTAAATCATTTCAGGTCCTATATTCTCAGAAATCACACTAAGGTAATTGTGTCACACCCTGTGGTCCAATCCCTGTTTACCCAACAAAAAATGAGGGAAAGAAGGGGGAACTAGATGGAAGTAGTCCAAGAATTTGATCTAGATATAAAACCTACCAAGATAGTAAGAGGACAAGGTCTGTGTAATCTCGCAATCAAATCCTAGGATCAAGCAAATGAAGATTTTGTGTGGGAAAATGAAATGACACTATGGTGAAATGAAGTAGCATACATCTCCCCAAGACAAGACTCCCGGTACAAGGATTTGACTTATCTTCTGCATCACGAGGCTTGTCCCGAGAACCTCATCCCTAAGGAATGGAGAGCCCTAAGACTAAAATCTGCACAATATCGTCTTATAAATTCGGTACTCTTCCAAATAAACTATGACGAGGTAATATTGAGATGTCTCGAACGAGAAGACGTGGACAAGGTGATGAATGAACTCCATGACAGTCCCGTTGGAGGACACTTTGTAGGAAACACTATCGCCCATAAGATTCTGAGAGCTAGCTATTACTGGCCCACCTTGTTTAAATATGCTCACACTCATGCTAGGAACTGTAAGACTTGTCAATTAAGTGTCAGAAAGGAGAAAAGGGAAGCAATATGATCCGTCGGATCTTTTAAGGACTTATGGTTGAGTTTTAATTTTGCATGCATTAATTAACCATTTGAGAAACTTAGTGAAATAATGAGGAAAGAAGATGAATTATGACAGCCATATATACATTTTTGGATCTGAAATGAAAGAATAAACAGCAAACCATAACACGCAGATTGATAACGGAGTTCGGCACAACTTTGCCTATGTCTCCGGGACTTTTTCTCTGTGGGGGAGGCTTCTTTATTTCTGTTCAAAAGATCAAAAGTACATCGCTGCAATGCCCAATGGATACAAGACTGATTTGGTCATGTTCTTCTAGATCTATAGAACCATGCAATGAAAACGACACTCAAAATGGGCGTCCAGAGCTCCCAGAAATGGTCCGACAGCGTCTCCTCCTCAAAAGCTTCTCTGCCTAAAAATGGCTTTAGCTTGGTTTCCCTCTAGTATAACTCTACTCCGACTACTCCAATGGCTTCAGAGCGTCCAAAAACCCCTATCTGGGCTCTTTCAACACCTCAATCGGTCGAAAAATGAAGAAGTTATGCCTCCTAGAAGTTTTCCCCTTCAAGCTTGTTGTCACAGGTTCTACAAAACACACCCTTCTCCATTGAACTTGGCTCACACACAATAAGTAGTGGGAAAACCCAGCACCAGGTGCAACCACGCCAACAGTGAAAACTGTAGAACGGTTAGGGTGCCTCCAGCCCCTAACTGCCGAGCACCTGGGCACATGGGCCATATGACCTCGCGCAAAAGGTAAAAGTGTTAACCGTTTAAAAACCACATTTAAACTGCGTGCCAACTATGGTCACATGGTGTAATATATAGAACCAAGGTCTTACATAACCCCGCGCACCAACCATTGGGTGTTGTAACATATAGCATGGTCATATTATGAAAACACATGACCGCGGGTCATGGCTAAGCCCCGACCCGACCCCCCCATCGTATGCAACATTACACAAACATAAATAATATGTGAAACGTATAGTTAATAAGAACTATAGCATGGTGCAATGGTTTTTTTGACTTTGTTAAATCGCTACCAAAGGGGGAGGTCATCGGTTCAAATCTGGTCGACTACACAAAATTTTGATCAAACCAAAACCAATAAAGGGGTGTCACGTGGCAGCCCACGATTGGGCCACATGGCATCTCTACATCCAACCGATGAATGCCATGCATCAACCACTGATTCGTCCACATCAACTACCGTACTTCCATGTCAACCTTGTCGTACTACCTAGTCACCTTGCCACATCATCCTCCGTACTGCTCCGTCATCCTGCGACGTCATCTGTTGATGTCATCCGTGCCACGTGTCACCCTTACAGTGGTGACACATGTCACCTTCGGATAGGTCCAGTTGTATGCCCCAAATGTCCAAATATTCCTGCCACATGTCACTTCCTGGAGCTTCCACATGTCGTCTTCTGGGATTTCCACGTCATCTATACGGACATGTGACGTCAGCGTACGGACATGCCATGTCAGTGTCCGTACGGACTGCACAGTCAGCAATTTTTTTTTATTGTTTGACTTTTTGGACATAATACGATATCTTCTCCATACGGAGCCCGTTTGACAAAGTAAATATACCAACGGAGTCAGGAAGACGAGACAGACGCAATGAAACAGGTTTCGTCGCATTCCGAGCACTTTCATTTTTGAGCATTTTTCAAGCCCTGTCAGGCTTCTGGATCCGATTTTGGATCACAATCCCACTTCATCCCGTGACTTTCTCAATGCCTTTTGAGTAGTAGGGGTTGGATATCATAGGATAAATTACTCCTAGTTCTTCAAAACTCCACAAGTACATTCTTACTACTACCGACTATTTCACCAGAAGGGTAGAGGTCATCCCTATGACTCATGTAAACGAGAAGGTAGTAATCCAATTTATAGAACAACAACTCATCACAAGGTTTGGCGTCCCCTCTGTTCTGGTCTTTGATAATGAAACCTACTTTTATTCTACCCTATTGACTGAATTTTCTCTAGATAAAGGAATTATAATCAAGTACACTGCAAATTACTACCCATAGGGAAACAAAGTGGCAAAACCAACTAATAAAAACCTAGTAAGGATACTAAAAAAGACAGTTACAGATAGCCATAGAAATTTACATAATCAACTTCATAATTCCCTATGGGCCGATAGTGTCACACGCAAATAATCCATAGGAAATTCACCATACTTCTTATTCTACGGGAAAGAATGTTGGATTACTGAGAGGGGGGGTGAATCAGTAATAATGTAATTATAATCCTTTTTCTTCAAATGTTATATCAATGTAGAATTATTATCCAATAATGAGAAGTAATAAATAAAC
>JZKD02S1739911.1:1016746-1042416 GCA_000966675.3 Picea glauca
AATCTCTTAAACCACTTTGACTACTTTGACCTTTTGGGGCTTCTAGATGACATATGAGGGTCCTCCAACTTCGTAAGGCCATAACGCTCAAACCGTGAGGAGTTATGTGACGTTCTACATACCACCAGAAATGAAATGACATGTACTATCCATAAGAATAGTATTATCTAAAAATATATCATAAATCATACCGTTACCCATCAAACAAACATGGGTCCATTACCCAAACCTAGGGTCTCCAACTTCTCATGGCCATAACTCTCTAACCGTGAGGAATTATGTGGCGTTCCACATACCACTGGAAATGAAATGACAAGAACTATCCATCTAGGATATTGTCCCTGACAAATTCACTTTCCTTCATCTCATTATTCCACGATTAAGCATGGGTTCTCTTACTCCACAAAGCATCTTCCCATGAGGGATTTCACCATAAGGGGTCCACTTTGGAGTTCATACATATTTACTTCTTATCAACCATGAAAAAACAATAATGAGTCACATTTACATCAAACAATATTGGTTCCATTACCTAAACCTTTGTGCTATGGGGCTTTCTTCAAGGGTTGACATCAATGACAACCAACCTTAATCAACCTATTGACTGAGTTTTCTCTAGATAAAGGAATTATAATCAAGTACACTGCAAATTACTACACGCAGGGAAATGGTGTGGCAGAACCGACTAATAGAATCTTGGTAAGGATACTAAAAAAGATGGTTACAGATAACCATATAAATTTACATAATCAACTTCATAATGCCCTATGGGCCGATAGGGTCACACCCAAATAATCCATAGGAAATTCCCCATACTTCTTATTCTATGGGAAAGAATCTATCCTCCCGAATGGCCTCTATCTTCCATCTCTTCAATTGGCTCAAGACTCCCAGGAAGAACCCTTATCGACCATGCAACAGAGAATCAACACTCTACCCATGTTGGAGGAAGAGAGAGAAAAGGCTAAGTCAAAATTCCTGGCTCACCAACAGATAGTGAAACGATGATTCGATAAGCATGACGCTAAAGAAAATAACATAGAGGTAGAAGACTTAGTGCTTAAGTGGGACAAAGAAAATGAACCTAAAGGAAAACACGCTAAGTTTCAAATACTATGGATTGGACCCTTTGAATTAGCCGAGAGAATCGGGGCAATTACCTATCGATTGCAAAACCTGAGGGGGGAACTTGATGCCCTCCCAATAAATGGCCAAGCCCTAAAATGATACATTCATTGAATAATATTAATAATATATATATATATATATATATATATATATATATATATATATATATATATATTCTATAAGTATATTGTAATATATGTATATATGAATAAATTGTGTATGGGAAGCAAAGAGGAATCAAAGATTTTTCATTCGCCTAGTGAATCGCCATTTTTTGAGCACTCAACGCACCCTAAAAAAATGTATGACCATTTTCTTTTTTGGGTACCACTGAGTATTCTTCGTCGACTGTCTGCATGAATCAACAACACAGAGTTTCCCTAACTCACTTGAGAATTTCAGCATCGGTGAAAGATAAAGGTGGTGAAAATAGTTTGGAAATTCAAAGTAGCCGAGTACTGACCTTCATCGGCATCGGCTTATGAAAGAGTTTCTTTCCCATGAACAACCTCATGAAGGATTTCGCCGAAGGCTGATCCATTCGATTTCAGTAGAAAAAAGGTAATAGTGAGCAACGTGCCAAAGTAAGGAGAAACATTGCCGACCTCTGACCCCTATATATTTTAGGCGTTGAAAAAATTATAATGTGTTAACCCGCGAAGAAAAGAAAAAACTTTACCTTTTCCTAATACCACCCGATGTCGGCACCCATAGTATCTAGTTTCAACATTTTCGACGCGAGCGAGGTCCCAAGTGAGATCCTTATTTATCACTGAATGTCTTTTGTAGCTGATTGTTTCTAATGATTCGGGGTCAATAACGCCATGTAAGCATCAATTGATACCAGAATTTTTACAGAAAAGGAAACATATCAACAAACCCACAGTTCCACGGTAACAATTACAGGATCTAATAATTTATGCAATCTAATGATTTACGATGAGAAAAAATAGTTAATTTTCCCATTTTCATCCATAAGAAAGCATAATACATTCAAAATACTCTTGATACTTAGTATTAAAGGGGTCCCGCCAAGTCCGTGTCACATACATCCAAGCCACGTCAACACCACGACCAACCGACCCGGTGGCAGTAAAAGGACGATGCTCTTTACAACAGAAGAGCAAAAGGGGATGTTGTCCAAGCGTCACCCAGGAGAAGTGAAAGGCACAAGATCGTCCACTATGAATTTCCTTGAGTTACTACTTACGCCTTGCACTGTGTTCTTCTCTCCCGCCATATGTTGCACCTTGTGCAACTGCACAATTGTATCTTGTGCTTCCCAAAGACGCCTCTGTAGCCAAACCATGCTTCCTACGCGACCCGAAGACGATGATATCTCCTGATATTTTCCACTAACTGATGCCAAAACTCTCCATTCTCTTGGTAGATTTTGGCTATCGTCAGTTTATCCCATTCTAACTGCTGAGAAGAACTCTCGTCAAGAAAACTCGGTGCTCTTTCACCTTTTTTTTCTCTCCGACCTTCCTTACTGGTAGTCCCAACTTGCACTTACTAGTGGCTAAACCTCATGGGCTCCTCAATGACTGAACGTACGCCTAGCTGAGCTCGGAGATGGTCCTCCTTCCCATTTTTTGTACCCTTTTTGGGCCTCCCTCTTCCCCGCGGTTTCGGCTCCTGACGAAACCCGGTTCCCGTCATATCTCTGTTAGACATATCCTTTTTCACCCCGAGCTTCGTAGGAGATGCTAAGACTGTCTTAATGCCAAGACCTGCACCCCTTGTTGGACTTTCAAGAACATGGGAGGCTAACAAAAAAGAATCCCAGAAACATTGGGGCTCAGACCTAGCACTCCAGCTACTCTGTAGATCCTTCCCCCTATTGAACGGGGATCCCATTATGCAACAGTGTGACAACTCGAGCATCTGCAGAGGACGTGGAACATCTATACAGGACTTCACCAAGACAAATTTTCCATACTAGAACTCAAGAGAATGTAATATCCGCATGAGTATAAGTTTTCCCCAGAACTCCCCGAATTTATAGAAAAATAGAGGAGCGAAACAAAGCCTGCCAATAAGACACTCGCGCCCCGTGACATGGTCATTAAAGACTCGACACACCATATTTGTTTGGTGGATACAATCCACAACATTTAAACATCGCCGAACAGAGTTACAGGTAATGTCCGGTATGATCCTCTTGACCTTACTCGAGACCTCTGTTATTCGACTAATGATGTTTTACACGCTTGATAATATGTATTATGGAATAATTTAACGGATTTCTTTTTATGGCGTCTGACCCTTTCAGATGTATACACGCACACGCTCTTCGTCGACGTTTCTTTTGGGCACCAAAGTTTGAATAATTAATATGATTATTTAAAACGTTCATGATGTTGTACTTGATTTTCCACCCCATGATGCGCTGACATAATTCCTTTTAACCAAAGGAGTGACAACTTCGGCCAGGTAATCAAAAGTCATTCAAAGGAGCGACTGAGATCAAGTAACTATTAAATGACTAAAAATAGAGGGCTACATAGGTACGGATTAGTCTTTTCAATTTATTTATGTCTTATCAAAAATTGCTTTGAAATATCTAAACGTCACCATCTTAATTGCAGGAAAGAAACCTCCCCGATTAACGAACAAAGTTCATCCTATGATTTTTCCAAAGAATTCGAAAAGAACACCAAAGTTGAATCATCGATGCAATAAAGGTTTCTGGGCTCTCCGAGTGCGGCGTCCCTAATCATTTATCGATTCAAGTAACGTTTTCAAGACACCCACTGAACGAGATATGTTGTGGGTTAAAATATGTGTTAAGATAGCCGATACGAAGCTAGGATGAGTACAACTATTCGTGAAATACCCGATCAAATCTCGGACTATGTTGTAACTACTAAAATCTAGTTTGTTGAAATTTTGAATGCATGTAGTCGATATCAAAGGAATATACATAGCCCTAATGGAACAACGTAGATTCCCATGGGCTCAAACCTACGAAGATATGTTGGCCTCAATATGAAATAAGTCACCCTTTTCAAGAAATATCCCAGATGGACTGTCAAAGAAACTGTTGGATGACCATGTAACATGGTGATTTTTGTTTGGTACGAACTGTATTTAGCCGTTAATTTCGGTTGAATTTTAGATTATAAATAGAGACATTGACTGATTAGTTAGGGTTCGATGGTTGTTGTAAGAACTCTTCCTTTTTGGTTGTTGATAATTATTTTAAGACTGTTGTGAATTGAGAAGTCCTTCTGGACCAAATACAAGCTATTTTCATTAGATGTGTGTGATTGGAGTTGGAGAAGAATTACTTCCTTTCCTTTTCCATGAATGATGCAGTAAATGAGTAAGAGCAATTAATTCTATTGTCAAGTTATCTGGTTCAATTTCTTGATGTTATTTTCTTTAATGATGAAGATAAATCGGTGTGTTGTTATGTGATGAATGTTATGGTACATGAATTATTTTTCTTACCATGATCTTGATTATGTATGTGTTTTCTTTTGTTAATTAGTTTTCTCAGACAATAGTTTGATGCTCATTTGGTTAATGTATTAGTACTAGGCCCTATGGCATAGAATCATTGTCTGCATGTTTGAGCAGTGGGTTATCCCAAGCTCGACCTCTTCCCACTAGTTAAAAAATTTGTCTTGTTAATTGTCAAGTTGGTTTATACTGGCTTGAATCTCTCATGCCATCCCCACCCAAGAGAAATACAGAAAAAAAATTGTCCTAACTGAAGGAAGAGCCTTCACCAGAAAACACAAAGCCCATTGATAGTCTGGCCAGATCACAAGATCTAGAGAACCATTTTGAGTCAGGGGATTTAGGTCCCATCAACACCAGGGTATAGGTACAAGTAGAGGTACATGTATAGTAATAGCATGGTGAAAATTACAACTTAGTGAGTAAAGGAACAATGATAGAATGATATGAAAATGAACTAATTCCAAACTATATGTATGCATGTTCATATCTTGACATGTGTCATGTTGAAAAATACCTTCAGCCCACTTGTATCCATTTTTATAACTAAGGATAAAATACTTATACATACTTTATACTTTAAGGAATATTAATATAATATTCCTTTGGGATTAATCCCCCCTAGATTATCCCCCTTTCCAAATATAGTGGAGTTTATGCCCCCATAATATTTTGCATGGTTGGTATATAACAATGATGTGTTTTTGTTAATATTTGCATGTGATTACACATTATAATGATGGCTCACTAGCCATTTAACATATGGCTCTCTAGCCTAATAACCACAGGAATTTGTTGGTTGTGTAGCCTGATTATATTCTTGATTCATAGGTATTTGTTTTCATCCATGTTTATACCCCATGAATAATGTACACCCATCCACACAGGGGGGTTGTAGGGGAGGATTTCCCCCCCTATGGGGTACGGGAGCAAGAGGTCCCCCGAAGGAAACATTTCCTTGTAAATGTATACTTTAATTTCATAGTAAATCTGGATCGTTCATTATAAGGTCATAGATATGGAAGTAGAGGTTATGTTAGGGTTTTTTTCCTTAGAAGGAAGCCCTCTTTTACGAGGTAATTGTATTGTGATTGTGTATCATTGTGAATATTGTATTATGGGAGAGGAGACTATGAGATAAAGAATAGGAAGTTACGACGAGTGTGTTGTAGGTTGTATCTCTTCATTTTTCTCGATAATAAAAAGGAAGGACCCGAAAATTTCTTTGGACATATCCCACACTGGGTGAACCACGTATATCTGTGTCTCTATTTTGTTTTGTATATTATGTGTTTTATTTACACATTTATTTTATTTTATTGTTCCTCAATCATGTTTTTATAACGACTAGTATTAGATAAAAATGTAACTTGCAGGAAAAAATGTTTCTTGGTTCGAGTGGGAGAAATGGAGGAATATGGAAATCTTAGGGTCAAGAAATTTAATGACCAAAACTACCAGTAATGGAAGATGTATATGGAAGATTATTAATATGGTAAGGATCTATTCCTACCACTGGGTAAAATAGAAAAGAATTCGACGACCATGAAGGAAAAAGAATTGGAGGTTCTTGACAGAAAGGCACTAGTAACAATACATCTAAGCCTGATAGTGTCGGTAGCTTTCAATATTTAAAAAGAATGGACACATTGGCTAAACTATATGAAAAACCCTCAATGTCCAATAATGTATTTCTAATGAACAGATTATTTAATATGAATATTTCAGAAGTTGGGTTCATTGTAGATCATTTAAATGAATTTAATACGGTTACTAATCAACTAATTTCAGTAAAAGTGGACTTTGATGATGAGTTCAAGGATCTTCTAATCTTGTGCTCATTGCCAGAAAGTTGGAATGGATTGGTCATGGTTGTAAGTAACTATTTCTATGGTTCAAACACTCTAAAATATGATGATGTTGTTGGTGTCATCCTTAGCGAGGAAATGCGATGGAAAAAAAAAGTGAGACATCAAGTATCGTGTTAAACATGGAGAACAAGGGAAGACAAAAGGATAGAGGAAATGGCTTAGCGAACTGTAGGAATTATAGGAAGGTAAGATCCAAATCTAGACTGGGAAATATAGAGTGTTGTAATTGTGGGAAGAAAGGAAATCTAAATAAAGACTACAGAGCTCCAAAGAAACTAAGAGATGGTCAGTAGAGGAAAAACATGAAGAAAATGTAACATGTGATGTGTTACAATATGCTTTGATTCTTTTTGTAGATAATAATTTTGAGTCTTGGGTAGTAGATTTAGGAGATTCATTTCATGCCACATCTCATAGGAAATATTTTCTAGATTATGTTCAACGTAATTTTGGATAGGTTCATTTGGGTGATGATGCACCATGCAAAATTGTTGGAAAGGGATTGGTAAAAATAAAGAAAAGGAATGGAAACTAATGGTTATTGAAAGAGGTAAGACATGTTCCAGATCTAAGGAAAAATGTAATTTCAACAGGGAAGTTGGAAAGTGAAGGTTTTATATCCATATTTACAGATAAGGTGTGGAAGGTCACCAAAGGATCATTGTTGATAGAAAAAGGAGAGAAGGTAGGTACATTGTATTTATGTACTTGTAATACTGACTCTTATATCTCCTTAGCTTCTACAAGAGTTGATACAACACTGTGGCATCATAGGCTTGGAAAAATGAGTGGGAAGGGGATGTGGATACTTCAAAAAATAAATTTGTTCCCAGATCTTAAAGAAATTGATTTGGATTTTTGTGAGCACTGTGTTTATGAAAAAAAAAAGAGAGTCATATTTCTTAGAGTTGGAAAAGAAAAGAAGAGTGAGAGGTTAGAGATTCTGCATATAGATGTATGGGGACCATATCAGGTATCATCTCTTGGTGGATCTCGTTATTATGTTACTTTTATTGATGATGCAACTAGAAAAACTTGGGTTTATTGCATTCGACAAAAATATGATGTTTTCGATACTTTTAAGAAATGGAAATATTTGGTTGAGAATGAGATAGAAAAAAGGTTGAAGTCTCTCATATTAGACAATGGAGGTGACTATTGCAGCAAGGAGTTTGATGATTACTTTTCATACCATGGGATTCGTAGAGAGAAAATAGTTTCAGGAACACTGCAATAAAATGGTGTGTCAGAAATGATGAACATGGCAGTCATGGAGCATGAAAGGAATATGAGATTACATGTTGGGTTTCCCTTACAATTTTGGGAAGATGATACAAATATTGTTGTTTACTTATTAAACATAGGACCTTCAAGCTCTTTGGATGGTGGAATTCCATAGGAGGCATGGACAGGTAAAAATGTAAACTATTCTTTTTTGAATACTTTCGGTTGTGAAGCATTTTTCCATGTTGATAAAGAAAATAGAACGGAGTTTAAGGAAAAATCCAAGAAGTGTACCTTTATTGGATACAATGTTAATGATTTTGGTTATCGCTTATGGTATTATGAAAATCACAAAACCATTATGAGTAGAGATGTCATATTCAATGAGAAGGTCATGTACAAAGATTGGTTACATGGAAAAAAACAGGAAAAAGAAAAACCAGAATACACAGTGCTTGATGAGGTCACTGAAAAAGAAATTCCAAAGGTACCAGAAAATAAAAATGTATAACAAAAGGAGAAGTAGGTACCTAAAACTCCTACAAGTGTTGTTAGAATATCTACCAGGTTAAGTAGACTCCATGAATGATACTCTCCTTTATTGTATTATTTATTGTTAATTGATTCTGGTGAACCAAAATGTTATGAAGAGGCAACGAAGGAAGAAAATAAAAAGAAGTGGGAGAAAGGCATGAAATAGGAAATAGATTCCTTTTTAAATAACCATACTTGGGACTTGGTTTAGTTTCCTGCAGGAAAAATAGCATTGTAGAAAAATGGGTTTACAGGTTGAAGGAAGAAGATGGAGGAAAAATGTGGTACAAGGATAGAATTGTTGTAAAGGGGTTTGCACAAAAGAAGGTTATATATTTTGATGAAATATTTTGTCTTGTTGTTAATATGACTTCAATTATAACTATTTTAAGTGTTGTGGAAGTAGAATATTTTCATCTTGAAAAGTTAGATGTAAAACCAACTTTTCTCCATGGGGATTTGGATGAAGATATTTATATGCAACAACCATAGGGGTATGAGGTCAAAGGGAAATAAAATTTGGTATGCAGGTTGAAGAAGATTTTGTATGTACTAAAGAAAGATTTAAGGCAATGGTATTTGAAGCTTGACAATTTTATCACAGAACAAGGTTATATTAGATGTCATTTGGATCACTGTGTTTAGTTTAAAAGGATAGAAAATGGAAGCTACATTATATTTCTATTGTATGTATATGACATGCTTGTTGCAGGGTCTAATATACATGATATAAATGTGCTCAAGTATAATTATCTAATCCATTTTTGATGAAGGATTTGGGTGTTGCAAAGAAAATCCTTGGTATGAGCATAACTAGAGATAGGAAAAATCGCAAATTGACATTGTCCGAGGGTGAGTACATAAAGAAGGTGTTGGACAGGTTTAGAATGTAGAATGGAAAAATATTTAGTACACATTTGTAAATGTGTTGAAACTGTACATAATAGATTTGTCTAAACAATAATACACATATTTGCAGAGATAATTTGAGAAAGAAGAAGAAGAAAATAAATAATTAGAAAATTTTCATTAATTGTTTGAATAATGAATAATTTACACATGATATACTCTGTATAACTCAATGAGTGCACACTGGAGGATAACCAATGCGCCATAGTGGTGGTATAGAGTGATCTAGACACACAGAAGAAGTTACAGGAGTGAACTTCCACCTAGTATAGTCTCTCAAGCATTTACGTGAGTGAACTACCACCTAGTTGAGTTAACTAGTCAACTAGAATTCTGTTAACTGACTAAACAAAGAGTAGTGAGCAGTTAAGTTAGGTAATCAAGGGTAATGCACCAGTCTAGTGATGATACCAAGGAAATGTATAATTAGCATGGTGATGATCCCAATGTTGCATGGTGATAAAACCAATGCAACATCTAAACTCAACTCAAATAGTCAAACTGAAGTGTCAACTAAAAGAGAATATTCTCTAGGTGGAATATTATCCCCTAAAATATAGGAGACTATATAATGACTAATTATGACTAATAAACAAGGAAAAACCTTAGGAAAAAGAAATCCTAGGTGTGTGTGAAGTAACTCCAACACCCCACATGAACATCACTATGGTGAAAATAAAGAATGGGTCCCGACAATGAGGCCATGTTAGGTACACATAGATTGAATGGTTGTGTTAAATACCCCTTTGTACTCTGCCTCGGCTGAAGATAGAGAAATGGAAAATTGATTCTTTCTCGACCAACAGATAGGCCTGAAACCAAGACTGAGTAAGTAACTAGATGTGGACTTACGATTAGTCCTATAGCCCTTCCAGTCATAATCAGTAAATCCGATGAGATATAATATAGAGTCTGTTGCATAATGAATCCCAAAGGTGATGGTTCCATGTACGTATCGAAAGATACGCTTTGCATCCTTCCAATGTATCTCATGCGGATCTTGCATGAATCTGGAAACTACACCAATTTCATAGGAGAGGTATGGTATGGAGTGTGTGCTAAGAACCAAATATCAATATAGCATAGAAAGACCTCGGAATAAGTACTCAACGCCTTGAAAAGGAGAGAAATTTAGATAATAAGCCTCTTCAAGGGGGAAACTTCCTTATGCTCACATAAATGTACAATTACAAGATGATTCCAAATGAAAATGTCTCCTTGGTATATATAGGAGTCTAGTAGGTATAATTACAACTAATGGACTAAAGATGACATAAATAGAATAACATTACTAATGTAATATGCACTAATTAAGGGGTAATGAGCCATTATTTAGAGCTTAACATTCCCCTACCCTTGAGAAAAGTGTTGTCCGCAACGCTTGAGTAACTCTGGATGATTATATATAAAAGACTCATCTTCCCAAGTGGAATCCTCAGCCGGTAGTTTCCTCCATTTAATGAGATACTCTTAAATGGATCAATTCCTCAACTGACGAATTCTTTTGTCAGTGATGGCTTTAGGCTCCAATATGATTTTTCCTTCCTCATCAAGTTCTGGAAATATAGTTTGAACTGGGATCTTATCACCTATAACCTTCTTTAAGCATGAAACATGGAAAATTAGGTGTACTCATGAAGATGCAGGCAACTCCAATTTGTATGCCATAGTACCAATATTTTGCAACACCTTATAAGGGCCATAGTACATTGGTGATAATTTATTATCCTTATTGGTTTGCTTGAGGGACATCTGGTTGTATGGTCATAGTCTTAAAAACACCCAATCTCCTACTTCAAAACTTCTTTCACTACGATGTTGATCTGCTTGTTGTTTCATGCCATTTTGTGCCATGGTTAGGTTGTCCTTTAATATTTGGAGAACTTGTTGTTGATGATCGATGTGATCTTCCACTACTTGAAACTTAGATTTTTCTTTTAGATAAGAAGTTATGGAAAGAGGGTGGTATCCAAAGAGTGCCATAAATGGTGTCATTTTTGTTGCAGTATGAAAGGAAGTTTTATACCACCATTCTTGCAAGGGTAACCATTTGAACCATTGTGTTTGTTTATCAGAGACAAAGCAACAGAGGTATCCTTCCAGACATTTGTTCACTATATTGGTTTGTTCATAAGATTGAGGATTATAGGATGAGGTATGAGCCAATTGAGTACCCAAACAAGAAAATAATGATGTCCAAAAATGTCTAGTGAATATGGGATCTTTGTCACTTACAATAATATTTGGGTTGCCATGTAGCTTTTGAACTATCTCCATGAATGTGGTGGCAACTGTACTGCCTTTGAAGGGATGAGAGAAAGAAAAAAATTGTTCATACTTGGTTATTCTATCAACAATCACCATGATGACACTCTTTCGTTCATACTTCGGTAACCCTGTGATGAAATCCATGGAAACCTCCTCCCATTGTTGATTTGGGATGGATAATGTTTGTAAAATACCTGGAGTCTTAATTGTTTCCACCTTATTTTGTTGGAAAACCAAACATTCTACCACAAACCTTTGAACATCAATTTTAAGGCCATCCCCAAAAAATTTCTTCTTTCCCTATGGTAGGTTTTCAAAAATCTTGAGTGCCCTCCTACTAGAGAGGTGTGAAATTCCAATAGTACCTTTTGTTTGAGTTGGGAGTTCTTACATAAATATAAGTGATATTTGTACCATAGTGAATCATTTTTCCATGTAAATGTATCTGATGCACGAGAATCCTACTGCAACCTTGGAATGAGAGTCCACACGTTTTTGTCATTCTTCCATTCATCCCTTGCTTCTATTATCCAATTAGGTTGGATGATCGAGATAACACAGATAAAGGCCTCAACATCTTCATCCTTTCTTGAGAGTGCATCTGCCACAACATTGTGATTCCCTTTTTTATAGATGATTTCAAAATCATAACCCAATATCTTGGTTACCCATTTTTGTTGTTCTTTTGAAGATAGTATTTGTTCCAAGAAGTATTTAAGACTATATGATCTGTTTTGAACTTGAAGTGCCTACCTATTAGGTAAGGATGCCATTTCTTCAATGCATGTAGTATTTCCATCATTTCCTTCTCATAAATAGGTTTGTGTAAGTCCTTTCCCTTGAGTGGTCAACTTTCAAAAGCCAGGGGCCTTCCTTCTTGCATTAGGACAACGCCAATTCCATTTCCTGAGGAATCACATTCCACAATAAAGGTTTTTGTGAAGTCTGGAGTGGTTAAGATAGGATCTTTTCAAATCACCTCTTTAAGTTGTTCAAAATATTTAGTTTCCTCTGGAGTCCATGAAAATCCATCCTTATTAGTTAGTGTCATTAAAGGTGCTGCTATTCTTCCCTAGTGTCTAACAAACTTGCAGTAGTAACCTGTCAAACCCAAACATCCTCTAAGATTAATCAATGTTTTGGGAATTGACCAGTCCATCATGGCCTTAATATTGTTAGGGTCTACCTTGACACCTTCATGAGATACAATATGACCCAAATACTCTACCTCCTTCACTCCAAAGAAACATTTGGATGGTTTGGCATATAGTTGTTTCTCCTTTAGTAGTTGTAGAACCTTGTCAACATGTCGCACATGATCCTCCCAAGACATTCTATAGATTAGTATATCATCAAAAAATACTAGCACAAATTTTTGAAGGAAGGTCTTGAAAATGGAATTCATCAACCCTTGGAATGTTGAAGGTGCATTTGTAAGGCCAAAAGGAATGACCAAAAATTCATAATGGCCTTCATGAGTTCATAATGTTGTTTTTGGAATATCTTCTTCCTTCATTCTAATCTGGTGATACCCTGCACGGAGATCCAACTTTGTGAAATAGATTGCTCCTTGTAGTTCATCTAAAAATTCATCAATGATGAAAATAGGAAACTTATATTTAATAATGATCTTGTTGAGTCCTCTATAATCTGGACAGATACACCATGAGGCATCTTTCTTGAATACCATTACCACGGGTGTAGAGTAAGAACTTTGGCTAGGTATAATAATGCGAGCCTCGAATATTTCTTCAACCATGTGCTCAATTTCACTCTTCTGGGCATAAGGGTATCTATATGGCCTGATGTTAGGAGGAACACTCTCAGGAATTAGGTGAATATTATGATCATGATTTCGAGTGGGTGGAAGACCTTTGTGAATATCTTCAAATACTTTGTGAATATCTTCAATTTTTCAATAATTTTGTCATGCCGTTAGAGCTTATCACCTTACCGGGCTTCCCTGTGATACCTCTTAACTCAATTTCTTTTCCTTCCAATAAAAATTTCATGAAAAGTTCTTGAAAATTAAAAGCCATCATTCCTAATGATTGTAACCATTGGATTCCTAGTACAACATCAACACCACCCATGGTTATAGAAATCATTGGACTATTCATTACATATTCCCCCATAGTAAGATTGATCTTATTGCATTTTTGTGAGCAATTGATAGTTCCTCCATCTGCAATCATTACTTGAAACTCTGGTGCTGGATATACAAATCACTTGAGATCTTTGGCTAATTTATAGTGAATGAAATTATGAGTACTCCCAGAATCAATTAGGACTATTACCTTTTTATTTTTGATATATCCTTCGATCTTGAGGGTTTGAGGAGTGCTAATTCCATCCAATGCATTACATGATATCGTGGGAGTCAACTCTTCAGACAAAATTGATTCTACGTTTTCATCTTGAGATGGTTCTTGTTCTTCTTCCTCTTCACAATCTATGTAGAACAATTTCTTCTCACCACACTAATGTCCCTTACTATACTTTCTATCACAATTAAAGCATAAACCTTTTTCTTTTCTTTCCTCCAATTGTTGAGGTTTCAACCTTGTAGGTTGAGGTGTTTTAGAAGGAGTATTATTCTCTCTATAGTTGTTAGGATCGGTCCTTCTAGTAGCCATAGCCATATTTTTACTTTCAACATTTCTTGCCACCATAAATGCATTCTCCAATGATTTGGTTTCCCAAAGGTGAACCTCATGTTAAATGTTATCCTTTAAAGTTCTTATGAATACATCAACCAAGTGCTCATCTAGAATATATGTTACCTTTATATTCAATCTTTGGAAGTTCTCAATGTGCTCTGTAGATGAACCCTTTTGCTTGAGATTTATCAATTGGCTAAAGAATGTATCGCTCCTTGTATCCTCATAGTGTTCTATCATTTCTTCTATGAAAATTGTCCAAGTGGTGAGTGATTTGCAAGAAAAAATCCATGAATACCATACAAATTGATTAGGTTCTAAATATAAAGAAGAAACTCATACCTTTTGTGTATTTGGCACATTATGTAGATCAAATAATTGCTCCATTTGAAGTATCCATGTGATTGGGTCCTTGCCATCAAACTTACTCATATCGATCTTAGGAACGTGGTTGGTCTTCAACCCAAAGTTGGAGTTCCTCCCTTCTTCATTCATATTCCTTGTGTCCACGTCATGAACTTCATGGGACACATTTTCACTTTCAAGTGTCCCCTCTATTAGGAAATTTTTCATTCCTTCCATGATCTCCCTTTTTAAACCTTCCATCTTAGTATCCATTATTGCCTCCAATTTAGCTTCAGTTGAATCCATCATCCCTTGTAGTTCATCTTTTGTCAATGTCTTCTTTTGTAATTCATTTATGTACCTACTCATTTCTTCACCTTCATCAAGAGCCCAAGTAGGACTTTCTGGAGGCTTATTTGGTGTAGAAGTTCCCTTTTTGGGTGGCATGTTGTCCAAGTATCACTTTTGAACCTTGATTTTGAGGTGGTTCTTCTAGACAATTTATTCTGATGTATCTCCAAAGTTTCGGCCTTTCTGGGTATGAAACTTTATTTTTTCTAGTTCTCTAATATTTCTTCTCTGCAATTCCATAGGTCTAATCAAAATTGGATGTGCCAAGTGGAATTTATGGTAACTTCCCCACAACTTGTTTATTTTTGGCCTTTCCACGAGATCTCACTTGTATAGCAAGCCCCGCACAAAATACTTGATATAAAATTATGAAACTCGTACCAGAAATACTACAGACTTTCCACTATCCAATGAAACCAATGTCACTCAATTTGGATACTCTAGGAAGAAGTTATGATTGTTTTACCTGGAACATATTCTTGAGACTAGTCAATAGAACAAGTCAGATACCCTATCTTACACAGGGTATATCTACAAATGTACGATGACCCAAAAAGTGAACATTTTACCACAGATACCTTACTAATTTCTATGAATATCCTTCAGAATTCAGGGTTTGAAACATTATAGAAAAAAGTTTATAGCAAAAATTATGCAATGAATTAGTTCAGGATGTTTCTAGAACCCTATATTGCACAGGTTGTATCTTTGAAAGTATACGGCCTCAGGAGATGAAATTTTAACCCAACATACCTTGATCCATACACTAAATATCCTACAAGTCATTCCTTCAAAAACATTGTAGAAAAAAAGTTATAGAGAAAATTCCAAGTTGTCTCATATGTAGTATTGAAACCCCAAGACCTTGAGCTCTGAAACCATATGTTAAGAACCAAATATCAATATAGCATAGAAAAACCTTGGAATAATTACACAACGCCCAAAAAAAGAGAGAAATTTATATAATAAGACTCTTTGATGGGGTAACCTCCTTATGCCCACATAAATGTACAATTACAAGATGATTCCAAATGAAAATGTCTCCTTGGTATATATAGGAGACTAGGAGGAATACTTACAACTAATGAACTAAATCCAACATAAATAAAATAACATTACTAATTTAATATTCCCTAATTAAGGGGTAATGAGCCATTATTTAGGGCTTAATAGTGTGTGAGATACAACAAGCTCCCCACTAGCTTTCTATATAATGTGTTTTCAACCAGTGGAGTCTCCCCGCCATCCTAAAGTTTAACTCCTGATAGGAAAGGATTCAGAGTAGACTTGTAGTATGTCATGTTAAATGTCTCAAGGAGATATTATGCATACTTGGTCTAAGACAATTTGATTCTTGATGCATCTTGACTGATCTCAAGTCCAAGAAAGAAGTGTAGCAGACCCATGTCCATCATCAAAAACTTGTCATCTAGAATCCTCTTGACTACAACAATCACTGAAGTCGAGAAACCGGTGATCAACAAATCATCAACATAAAAAACTGAAAGTAGAAGTGAATCAACAGTCTTGAGCATGTAGACATTTGGGTCTGATTTACAATGTACAAATGTTTGTGACAATATGTAGGAATCCATCTTGGCATACCATGCCCTCGGAGCCTGGTTGAGTCCATAAAATGACTTCTTCATTAAACATACCAAATATGAGTCCTACATAAATCCCTGCAGTTGCTCCATATATATCTCCTCAAAGAGATCATCGTGAAGAAATTCATTCTTCATGTCCATCTGATGGATTGATGGACTTCCCATCCTTTGGCTTCCGCAATGGCAAGTGTCAATTGTATGGAATCCATCTTCGCTACTGGAGCTAAGGTCTTGGAATAGTCAATACCATGAACCTACTAAAATCCTTTGGTGACAAGCCTGGCTTTGTATTTGCTAATATTTCCATCCACTGTGCTCTTGGTCCTGTAGACCCATCTCGACACTTTTCATTTTCTAATCAATGGTAAAGTTGACAATAATGAATGAATGTGTAAACACTTTAAATTCAAAGGAATTGATTAGACACTTGCTTCTTGGATGATTTCTTCTTTTGCAAATGGTGTCTAGGAATGGTAGGATTCCTCTTCCCGAGTTGGACTTTTTCCAGTTAATTAATGATCATTTTGTTGATGATTAAGCCTAGCAATACTAGAATCATACCATGGAATTCCTAAATATATTTTTCATTGCCTCATGTTCTAGTATTCAATGGGCCATGACCCAATGTTACATGTAGAGATAATGCTTAGTTCCTATGTGGCTTGTTTTCCAACACTAGACTTGGATATAGTCAAACCACTTCTTTAAGTTTTTGGGTATGCACTTTTGTTTCTAGGTCTCTCCTAAAGATATGTGGGAAGTGGTGGTGCAACGATAGAGAGGAATATTAAGAAGTGAATCACTAAACCTTTGTCACTGAAAAACAAGTTCCAAATCTATACCAAATTGTTATCACCACTCATGTTTACTACTCTTATTGTTAGGTCCCTTCTAAGGTTGCCCAAGAACATCCTGAAAATTTATTTACACCAAGTCAACTTATAGGATAGGCTTTCACTGAGGTAGTTTGATTTTAAGTTTTACATCTAGAGATTTTATGGGAATGGGAATTGTTAGAACTGGGGTTCGAACCCAAGTGTTTTGTTCAAAGTGGGTGAGTTGAGTCATGGATGGAAAAGAAGCTTAGAAAAGTCTCCTTAAGAATCACATTATTTAAGGGATTCCATTGGGAAAAAAAGAATGGCAATACATTTCCTAACAAAATAACTTGGTACCCACACCCACCCATCCCTCAGGTCAAGATTCTAGGCACTTGTATGGTACAAAGTATCTATAAATCCAATGAAGTGATCAAACCTTTCTTCTCCTAGAAAGAATCCTCTCTCAAAACTAGGCTCTCTTTTAATGAACATTTCTTGTGGTGATCAACTTTAATTATTATTGCAGGTAATTCTTTGGTTTAGTCCTCCTAATTCTTATCCCTAAAGTTGTTTCATTCAAGAATCCACACAACCAATGATATGTTTAATGGCCTGACAAAAAATTGGCTACTTGTGTGGGACAATCTTAAGTGAAATTTATCCTTAGTTAATACTAACAAGATTATCATATAAATAATCCATGAGCTTATTCTTAAAGACATTTTGTTAAATTTAAGTATCCCTAAAACTCATACTTTTTGGTGTTGGGACGGAAAATGGGGTACATCCATGACATTTCACAACTACAATTCAACCATGGGGTACAAGTGCCTTTGCTCTAATCGTTTGAAGGCCATTTGAATCAAGTATGACCACTCAACTCCAAGCAAAGAGCATGGTTGTTGTTTCTAAGAATCGTATGGAAACCCATTCTTGAGCCAAAAAAGTAGTTTTTACATGGATCCTTGTTGTGGGAGACATACCTGCAAATAAAAGACTCAAGTACCTAAAGGTGAAAAAGGCATCTCAAGAGTTTTAGGAAATTAAACACTTCCATACTAAACCTAACAAACGAGGTGAAAAATGTACTATTGGCATGAAATATCCCACACGGAGGTGAAATATCCCATACAAGTGTCTTGCATGGTTGTAAAAAGACTACATCGCAAAGATCAATGAAAAGATTGAAATTGGGCCTAAGTATCTTATGTTCTTTCCCTAACCATGGGTAAGAACCAAAGTGTCATACGTGATGTCCAAAAATTGTGAACAATGATTGTATCCCACCTAAAGTCCATAGATCCCTTAAACAACCATGGTGAAAACATACCAATGGTTCCAAAGATACCCTACATAGATCTTGTGTGGTTTTTTAAGGACTGCATCGTAAATATCATCCCTCTTAAGATTCAAATAGAGCCTAAGCACCTTATGTTCTTTGCTATACATTATTCCCAAAACTTCTGAATGGTGACCATATCCCACACAAATTCCATATATCCCTTAGAGAGGATATGTATGGTGGTTTGAGGCCTTGTTCATGGACATTAAGATCAAGAATATTTGTTTAGTGCCTAAGGTCCTTTATTTCCTCCCTTGGCCATGGAATAGGTCTTGAAACCCATTCTTTTTATTCAAAACATACTAATGGTGCACATATTCCCAAATAGAGGCATTTTTCATATTGCAATTATATTGCAACTATATTCTCAAATATTGGTGAGTGGTCAAATGCACCTATATTGCATCTTATGCAACTATATGGAACTTATGAAACTATATTGCAACTTATGCAACTATATGCAACTATATTTCAACAATTTTGTATGCAACTATATGCAACTATGCAACTATATGAAACTATGCAACATGCAACTTATGGAACTTAAACAACTTTATGGAACTTATGCAAGTTTACGCAACTTTGTACAACATGGAACTTTATGCAACAATGCAACTTATGCAACTTTACGCAACTTTACACAACTTTATGCAACTTTACGCAACATGCAACTTTATGAAACAATGCAACTTACACAACTTTATGCAACTTTACGCAACTTACACAACTTTACGCAAATTTATGCAACATGCAACTTTATGCAACAATGCAACTTATACAACTTTACACAACTTTATGCAACATGCAACTTTATGAAACAATGCAACTTATGCAACTATGCAACTATATGCAACTATATGCAATAATGCAACTAGTATATGCGACTTATGAAACTATATGCAACATATGAATGTGTGACCTATATCCTCCTAATGCAACTTATGAATGCAAATATATCCTCCTAATGGATCTAAGTTCCTTCTTAGAGGCTTTGAGAGCCAACTATGATGCATAAAACCTGTGAATGGTGCCCATATTGTGTCCTAATAGCCATTATTATTATTTAAAGCATACCAATGTTTCCCATGTTCCTAATTAGAGGCCTTGATCTTGTTCATTAAGCACTTAAGGTTCATTTAAATCATAATTCCCTTTTCTCCTTCCCTTGATGACGGTACAAGCCTAAACTCCCATATGTGATGTGAACAAATACTAATGGTGTCCAAATCTCACCTCGAGGCCAAATATCCCTTAAACATTATCTACATGATTTTTCAATGGTTAGTTCATAGACCTTGAAGTGAAGAAGCTTCTATTGGACCTAAGGTACCTGTTTCCTCTCCTAGCCATGGTACACACCTTGAGACCCATTCTTATTATGAAAACATACCAATGGTTCCAAAGATACCCTACATAGATCTTGTGTGGTTGTTTAAGGATTGCATCACAAATATCAGCCCCGATAACATTCAAATAGGGCCTAAGCACCATATGTTATTTGCTATACATTATGCCCAAAACTTGTGAATGGTGACCATATCCCACCCAAATTCCATATATCCCTTAGAGAGGATAGGTATGGTGGTTTGAGGCCTTCTTCATGGCCATTAAGATCAAGAAGATTTATTTAGGGCCTAAGGCTCTTTATTTCCTTTCTTGGCCATGGTATAGGTCTTGAAACCCATTCTTTTTATTCAAAACATACTAATGGTGCACATTTTCCCAAATAGAGACATTCTTCATTTTCCCAAATAGAGGCACATTTTCCCTTAGACATGGTACAAGCCTTGAGAATCGTTCTTATTATGAAAAAACTATTAATGGAACCAAATATCCCACATAGAGGATAAATATTTTTGGAACTATATGCAACTATATGAAACTATGCAACATGCAACTTATGCAACTTAAGAAACTTTATGGAACTTATGCAACTTTACGCAACTTTATTGAAACTTATGCAACTATATTGCAACTTATGCAACTATATGCAACTTATGCAACTATATTGAAACTATATGCAACTAATGCAACTTATGAAACTATATTGCAACTATATGCAAGTAGGTGTGGTAATTTCAACTTTATGCAACTATATGATGGATAGGTGTCGAAATTTCAACTTTATGCAACTAAATGAAACTATATGCAACTGTGTTGGTACCAAAAACGTACATTGGCACGATAACTTATCTTCTTGTTTTAACGAGTGTAGGTACCACCAAATAGGTATTTGTTTGATCTATCTTCCTCGAGTGTTGATCAAGATATAGTAAGAGAGGTTGAAAGTGAGACATGTTGTACTGGATCTAATGGTTCTAGATCAACTAGGTTGGAAAAGGTAAGGAAAATATTTCGTACCCGCATGAATTTTTTTATTGCCAATGGAGGGTCATGTAATAATGATGCTGAGAGCATAGGTGAAATTGAGTTTCCCTTGAGGTATAAACATCTAGTGCAACGATGGGCACCTAAGGAGCTACCTGAAGTGGACACATTTTTCTTCATTGGTGGGAGGATGTATCACATTGCTCCTTCATCCTTACATGGATTGGGGTTATTTTCCATGGATGGCATAAAGGTCGACTATGACACTGTAACTAAATTGATCGAGTATGTCGGACCATTATACAAATACAATCATTGGTTGATGTTGGTCCGATATATGCAAATTATGCAGAGATACGGAGTTGCTGCAAATTATATACAACTACTAGATAACAATCAAAATAAAGGGGAAACTATGTATATTGATGGAAGGCCAAAACCTACTGGAAACATTGCGGGCTTTATAAATAGTACACGACTAGTGGAAACAACTAAGAAACCAAATTGCATATTTGAGGCACGCGAAGAAAATTGTATATTTGTATGTGCAACATAAACAATAGTTCCAGGTGAAGAGTTGTTGATCGATTACAACTTAAATCGAATAGATGGAGGGGGTGTGACTATGGGGGTAAATATCTTACATACCAATCAACTCAACCTTTGATCAATCATTGTTACAATTTATCGTTGCAATATTTTAAATTTTTACTGCATACATTTTTTACAATTACTTTCATAACTCTTGTTGATTAATTTATTGTCTCAACATCTATCTAGGGTGACCATGGAAAGGCACCCACTTCGTCTCAGTAGGTAAATGTTAAATACAGTAAAACATTATGACTACAACAACTAAATTTCAGAAATTTCATTATTTTTTTTTTCTATTATTACTGCAATATTTCATTTTCTTAATGTTACAGGTGAATTTCATAACTTTTATTGATTGATTTATTGTGTCAACATTTGTCCAGGGTGACTGTGGTAGAAAATCACCCGTTACATTTCTCTAGGGTGACCATGGAAAGGAACTCGTTGTGCCTCAATAGGTAAATGTTAAATACAATAACAACTTATGACTACAACAACTAAATTTCAGAAATTGCATTATTTTTTTTCTGTTATTACTGCAATATTTGATTTTCTTAATGTTATAGGTGAATTTCATAACTTTTATTGACTAATTTATTGTGTCAACGTCTGTCCAGGGTGACCGTGGTAGAAAATCACCTGCTACATCTCTCCAGGGTGACCGTGGAAAGGAACCCACTGTGCCTCATCAGATAAATGTTAAATACAGTAACAACTTATGACTACAACAACTAAATTTCAAAAATTTCATTATTTTTTTTTTCTGTTATTACTACAATATTTCATTTTCTTAATGTTACAAGTGAATTTCATAACTTTTATTGATTGAGTTATTATGTCAATATTTTTCCAGGGTGACCGTGGTAGAAAATCACCCGCTACATCTCTTCAGGGTAACCATGGAAAGGAACCCACTGTGCCTCAATAGGTAAATGTTAAATACAGTAACAACTTATAACTACAACAACTAAATTTCTGAAATTTCATTATTTTTTTTCCGATATTACTCGAATATTTCATTTTTTAAATGTTACAGGTGAAGTTCATAACTTTTGTTGATTGATTTATTTTGTCAACTTGTGTCCAAGCTGATCGTGTCCGAGTTTCACCCACTACATCTGTCCAAGATGACCGTGGAAAGGAACCTGCAGTGCCTCACCACGTAAATGTTAAATACAGTAACAACTTATGACTACAACAACTAAATTTATCAACTATTAAATTTAATCTCATTAATTTTATTCATCAATGTATTGTGGCATAGTCAACATGGAAAGGCTCCCACAGAGGATATTGATGAGGACGGAATATTTTATTCGAAAAACCCAATGACAACTGTAATGAAGGCCTTGAAGAAGGCTAACATAGAATATCTAGGTTTGATTAGAAAAAGACCCTTGACACAGGAGGACAGGGAAAGAATTGTAGAGCTACAAAATAGAATAACTAATTTTAGGGTAAGTGGCATCTTCACATTTTTTTATTATCTATGACAATTTCATATCCATTTTTTAGTTTTATATTTTGTATATGATCTGATAAATAAACTTTTTCCATTTGTAGGATTTTTTAAACCCCATGCGTTGGGAACCTGTCGATCCTACAACTGCTATAGGTAGTAGTGATGGTCCTATGCAAAAACAAGGTTGACATAACAAAATGCAAGTGAGGCTTTTTGAGCCTCCTGAGGTTCCCCTTGAATCCATTGATGAGTGGGGTGATTTTGACCGGCATGACATGCCAGAGCATGATGAGTTGGAGCCTAGGACTCCACATGATGACTATGGAGAGGAACATAGTGTAGGTACACAAGATACTATTATGCATGGAGCATAACTAATTAAAATCATTGGATCACTAGATGTCACCTTTCTGGTGGATGACGCATGTATTTCGATCAAGATTCAGAAGATTGCAGGTAATTGTCCCATTAGTTTATTCATTGTTTTCATGAAATTGAAATGTACATTTGTTGAGATTATTATAAATTAATGGATAACACATTTCTGTAGGAAACAATGTTTTCTATAGAAACTTACATGACAAAGAATTGGATCTTTTTGGCCCCACCATTTGCACATGGTGGAATGGCCAAGATAACAAAAAGAAAGATGATTTAATAGATCACATGGTAAACTTGTTCGGAAACACTTTCAACAAGAAAGTGGTTACAAAGTTAGACGACGAGAATTTAAAATACACTAGGGCCTAGTATAGGGATAAATTGCAAATAGACCTCAAGCACGAGCGCCCTCCCATGGTTCCCGAGAAAGAGTGGAAGGCACTAATAGAGGATTCAAAGGAGAACTTGTTTAAAAAACAAGGAAGACAACCACGAGACGGTCAAGAAAGGTACAACACATGTCATATTATCAGTCATATTATGTTTTTCTTTCCTATTTTAAGTAACAATTCTGATATCTACTTTTTTTCAAAAATTCCATATGTAGGCTACCAGACACCTCCCAAGCAACAAAGGCCAGAGTGGAAAAACACAGCCAACATAAACTAGGCCAGGGTGGCTATGGAAAACTAAAATCCCAAATAGTAAGATTTAAATGATTAACTGTGGTTAATATTTATTTAACAGTAGCAAACAAATATATGTTTTTGTTATTGGTATTTTTAATGGTGTTATGCATTGCAGTTAAATATGTTCGACATTGCTGCCACTGAGGAGGACCTGAAGCTTGGTTACAGGCATGGTTTTAAAAGTGTGATTTAATATAGAAAAGGATTGGGCTAGACTCTTATCTCCCTGGCCACGCAGGTAAATCAAATGAATAAGGAAACCGCAGTAGCATGCTTGTAAAGTCTATTCATATTTTATTATATCACCCTTAACTAAGTATTTGTGTTTGTTTTCAAGCAACAGTGCTACCGCAGTAGTGAATCAAGCGGTATTCAACAAGCACCATGTCATACAAGGGTCCACATGTATAATGATAGTGTACAATAGAGTACCCATTCCGTTATGTATTCTTCAAAATTGGAAATATTTACTATGACTGTAGATATTTATTTCCTAACTTATACTTATATATTATCTTCTCAAAATTGAAGAGCATGTAGCTCAGGAGGGTGAAATGCGAGAGAAACCAAGTGGATAGGAAATTAACGCATCAACAGTGTCAGCTACAGAGACAGGTAAAGAGCAATAGTGTAATGTTAATCAAAACAATGAATTAGTTATTTCAATTATATTTCAACATATCGATATGATCACTTTCGTTGTTGCAGTTCACCACCCTGAAAAAATGCTAGCTAACCCTTCTTAGCGACGTACCAAAAGTATGGTACATGAGCGCACAGAAACAATAGAAGGAAAGGGAACACAAAATACAATGTCCTTGGATGATTATGATATCCCAATTGTCAGTTTTATGAATGTAATAAAACATAAATCAAAGAAAAATTAGATGTATAAATTCATGTCTTGTATTTGGATGTTTATCGATGTTTATATGTTCATATGTTTTGATGACTATCCTATTTATGCATTAATGTCTATATTTTTTCTATATAAAGAAAATCATTTGTTGGGTATGGGGAATTGAGAGCGATGTGAGGGGGGGAGGGACCATATGAGATTCCACCTTCACGTGGTTGGCTCTGTTCAGTAGAGAATAACCTATTCTCAAAACAAAGAGAAGCTCATTAAGGTATGCAACAACTTAATTTTTTTCTAGAGTATTTTACATAACTAAATGCATGCTTATTTGCTTATTAATTATTTACTCATATAAAAAATTTGTCTTTTATGATTCATGCAAGTCTTGGTTATGGAAATGCATCTCGTGGACAACTCTTATCAAGTTGTATGGGCTAATGGATCTGGTCAAATAACAATGGAAATGTAATGGTTTTGATGTGTTTTTAAAAGTAGGCTTTATACTAGTAAAAGTTCACAATCCTCATGAATATGTAGATATTGATATATATGCCAAGTTCCATGTGGTGTTTTTATTGTCTAATTTATTTGTTATTGTCAAGTTATTTGTCAAATTTAATCTGTAGATATTGCATATATGCCAAGATCCATGTGGTGTTTTTATTGTCTAATTCATTTGTCTAATTTAATGTGTAGGTGGTTGTACAATACATCGAGTGTACACTCTTTACCTAGCTCAAATTTCAACTATAAATCAAGAACCCTAAAGAGGTATTTTAAATAAAATTTTGGTTTACTTGTAGTTTTTTTATAAAGAAGTATAACTATT
>JZKD02S1739911.1:1042466-1083690 GCA_000966675.3 Picea glauca
TGCTTATTCTTATAATAATAATTCACATCCAAATCCTTGTACATAGATGAGAAATCCCTTGATGATCCTAGGGTATACCAATATTTGGACACTTCTCCCCAACAAAAAATAGTCCGTATTCCAAAATCTATTGAAAATGATCCCTCATTACTCATAATGACGAATGGAATTTATTCCCCTCTCTAAGTCTCCTTTTTAATCATAATTGTTAGACCAAAGACCAACATGCCACTATAATCCTTGACAATTGTAACCAAAATAATCACATTTTCCATCACTCCTCACCTCTCTCCTTATCATTGGGGCTTTGTACAATAGGACGGAACTCATGTTGTCATTAATAAACATTGTGGAGTCACCCTTGTCATAGGGATTTTTCAAGAGATTGTTGAATGCTATGTATATCCCCTTGATTACTCTAATTTACTCTTGAACATATCATATAAACAACAATGAAATGCTTTATAACATGTCCATTGAAATACCTACCAACTCTTTAAAGATAACAAAACCTATGAACTCATCTTTATTGCAATACCCTTTCCATGTAATGATGTGACCAAGACATCCTATGTAAATATCTTTCTTTCTTAGTTGTAACTCACATCCAACCATTTCATATGGTTTCACTTTCTCTCTTCCACATATTCCAAATGATACCTTCTCATCCTTCTACCCAATCAAAAACAATGAAATTCTTTATAATATGCTCATTTCCATACTTATCAACTCTATAAATATACCAAAAACTATGAACTCACCTCTTGCAATACCTCTTACTTATAATGTTAAGTCCTAACAAAATATAATACATAAATGCATTTCTCTCTCACTTTTACATCACATCAATCCATCTCATCTCATATGGTTTCACTATCCCTCTTCCAATCTCTCTAAATAATACATTCTCATCCTTCCACCTGGGTGCACTCTCACTTTTCTATTCTCATTCTAAATCCCAAACCTCTCCAATGATTTTTAACTCAATATTTGTTTTTCTACCACACAATAATTAACAAAATACATATATGATCTATTATACCTACTTCCATAATTGCTTGTCCTTGTCCTCTCGCTGGCTACAACAATGAGGTGGCCCCTTGTTCTTCTATGCCTTCTCTTTTCCTTATCTTTCTATTAGTGGTCAAAATGAACATTTTCTAACATTAAAAAGGTACCATGTCTTAACACACTTTTATCAAGTTAAATGAATCGTTGTTCCTATTGGGAGTTGTTTTGGTCTAGCTTAGACTTCCCATTATCAACTCTAGCCACTTCTTACCTAGTAGCAACCAATATTACCTAGTTCTCCCCTTGTCTTCTTCCTCTCCTAGTGTTCCATTCTCTCATACATACTCTTCCTCTTTTCCTAGTCCTTCAAATTCTTAGGGAAAGTATTCTCTCTCCTCCCTATCTTTTCTTCCTTACACCCATTTTTCTACATTTTTATTTGGTCATAATATCGATGGGTCCCTTATAGGTCATTATCTCAAGAAAGACCCTACTTGAGATAACATCTACCTAGTTAGGATCAACTATCACTTCTTTGGTCAGTTTTCCAAGATGTCCCCCTTAATGGTCACATTCCATAGCTTGCAACTATGGAGCCCCCCCCAATGGTGACATCATATCTTCCTTTCATCCTCTCTCCTCCACTGGTACCATTGGCATTTTTCACCTCTACGCTTGCATTGAACTTAGGTTGATGCATGTCATCTCCTACGCTTGCATAAAATGCCTCATTGATGTATGCCACCTCTCATTATTGCACTAAATCTAGGTTGTCATGTGTTGTTTTTGTGCTTTTTATGACTCTATATTACTAGTTTATGATTCCTATTATGCTCACACTCTCCATATTATTGTATGTCACAGGGGACTCATGCTATGATCTTGACTAGTGTATGGTGCCTTAATGACTACATAAATCTTATAACAATGAATGTAACTTGTTACGCTCACCTTAACTCCAAGTTGCCATATGTTACATTTATTTTTGTGATAACCCTATATTAGAGTGTGTTTCCTCTCTTTCTCATGTTCACTCTTAGTCGGTTTATGTCAACTCACGCCTTTTTCCAATGTCATGCCAGTGTCATCAACATATTTATCTTTCCTTTGTTAGAACTACCATAACACCACAACCTCCCATATTTATCTTTTCATCTATCCTCCATCCTTTCCATAAGAGATCATGTTTCTAATCCTATCTCACTTGTGTTAAGATGCCAATCTCTATGATGTAGGTATCTATCTAAACATGTTCCTACACCATCCCACCTCACGTATAAGTAAGTGCAAGTATCTCCTTGCCACTCTTAATCTAATCGATGATTTTATAGTTGAGATATTATTATTGTTAGACTCACTCATGGTTTACTTACATGTTCTAGTTATTGTTCCATTAATATAGTAATTAGAAATTGCTCGTCTCTAATCTCCTAACTTAGCCATTGCATCATTTACATGATAGTTATGATTATTTATTTTTATTTCATTATTTACATTTCATATTTTAGTTTCCATCATTCTTATGAAGTGATTAAATTCGCTTGTTCCCCCATGTCAAAATTGTGTGTTTAACATGCAATGTTTTCCTACCAATCTTTCTTTCTCATTTGTCTTCTACTTGCATAACATTACACTAATCCACATGTCACACCTTGTAGTTTTACCTTACACTAATTCTCAAGGCATAGGGGTCTTCAAATGTACATCATGGGATATATAGGGCTAGTTGATGGAGGATTCCCTCACAACAACAATGTATCTTGTGTACATTGCAAAGACCCTCATATTACCCCTATATAATTTCTTGCATTGTTCATTCTTTGCATCTTGTTATTATTCACATCTTATGGATAGAGGTTCCTATAAGGCGAGGTAAAATGTATAGAATCTCATAGGTTCATAAATTATCTATCATTCATTATTTGGTTACTAATGCCCTTCAATCCTCGCTAGCTCTTTATGAAGAGGAAGTTAAGTGCGACCTAGAAGGAAGATTGAAAACATTATGGGTTAAAAAAAATTGATCAATGTATTGTCATATAAGCTACATATCAATAAAAAATTAGCTGATTTACCAAAAGAATGAATTTATGTATTTGAAAAAACTTTTTTATAAATATTTTTATTCACCAGATTTCATCTCATTTTTTAAATATCTCTGCCTTTCATTAATAAAGGAAATATGAAGATTCCCTATGCTTGTTATGGCACCTTGAAGGTATAGGGTTTAGGGGATAGATAAAAGTGGTTTATATTTTGTCATCTTTGATGAATGAAAGGTTTATGGGTGTCGAGTATTTTGTCATATTTTATCATAAACATGTTCATACAAAACATGTGTTTTTTTGGCTTCACAGTATGCTCACATGAAAATGCATCGAGCATTGGTCCCATAAAAAAGGAGGAGATTCCAAATGTGAATTGTGTTGTCAGGTTTCATGACTTTTTATTTGTCCTTGTTTTTATTCTTACTATCAACAATTTCATATATATATAAATATATATATTCTTACTATCATTATTATCCTCCACTAATATTCTGAACTAGAAATACATTCATAATTATTTTTTCTGAACTGAAATGTTGTGGATTTGAAATTGTAGGAATACAAGGTGAGAAAGGTTGACCAAATGCCGAGAGGAGATCCGGACATCCAGACGAGTCAAGTAAGTACCAAAATTATGACTCTATCCATGCTTAGGCCACCTATGTTTTGGCCTCTGTTCCCACTGATATAATGATAATAGGGAATAATTTAGACTTAATATCTTCACGCTATAGTTTATTCTCGAAAGGAAGTCTCTGAAATTTATTGACTAGGATTACCATTGTTAATTTATGGAGAGATTTTTATTTGTTTAATTAGGATTACCTATCAAATGGAGAGATGCTTATTTGTTATATTTAGGTCACTTTGTCGAATACGGGAACAATTATAGCGAGCATCTCTCTAGCGATGAAAAAAAGGACGAAAAATTTCTTCTATCACGAGAGAGATGAATATAGGGTGTATTTAGATCAAAATTGAGAAAATGAATTTTTTCTCTTGAAGTTTGTGACGAAAGAGTACTTTCGTCACAAGTAGTTGTCGCAGTTTTTCTCATAATTTCTTGCATTTCTCATTCTTTGCATCTTTCTATTATTCGCATCTTATGGACTGAAGTTCCTATAAGGCAAGGTAAAATGTATATAATCTCATATGTTCATAAATTATCTAGCATTCATTCTTTGGTTACTAATTCCCTTCAATCCTCCCTAGTTCATTATAAATCCCTCTAGGATCACCATCAAGGCTTTCTCTAGTTTCAGATTGGTGACTGACTTTGGTTGTATATGGAAAAACAATGTTTTAAGGGGTAGCATCATAAAAAACTCAAGCCTATTTTCTATTGTCCCTATATTGTTCTTCAATATATTAATGACAATGGTTGTCATTACTATTTCCCTTCCTTGCTAGACATACATAATATCATTTACGTCAATCATCTCAAGCTATATGAGCCATCTATTATGGAAGAGGAAGTTTAAGTCTGCCACTTAGCAGATAATATCCATACACTATTGGACCTACACACCTCCTACACTTGTCATCAATGAATTACTTCCTATCTTGTTGAATGCCAAGGTCACCATCCCACTTAGGACAAATCACTATCCTAAGTTGTTTTTAAAAAGAACCTATATCCCACTTAGGACAAATGCATTACCATATTACAATGAAATATTGTAATCCCATATTACATTGTAATATGGCATTACCATATTACAATGTAATATGGAATTACCATATTACACTGTAATATGGAATACCATATTACAATGTAATATGGTATACCATATTACATATCTCGTGTATTTTTTATTTTTTTAAACTTAAAGGACGCGTCACAATATCGATGATACTTCATCGGAAGACAATTTTTTATTTTGAACAACCGTCGCAATAGCCATGAAAGTTCATCGCTATTTTCCATGGATTTGCGTCGCACATACAACATTGCACAAGGACCCATAAGTTCACTGTGGATCAGATATAAAGGTGCAGAAGCTCGCTGAGACTTTCCTTTGTTGAATTTCTCTTGAGGGTGTTTTTCGAGAATACATCCCTCACATACTCCCTTGGAGAAATGGATGTCTGGTAGACCATCAACCAATCTGTGATTGTTAAGTTGTTGCATGTATGTTAAATTTAAATTTCCAAACCTTTCATGCCAAATCCTAGTACTTTCATCAGCAGTAGTAAGCAATAAAGAAAAATCAGATTCAATGAATTCAAAAAATGTATACAATCTAGACTGATGATTTACCTCACCGGTAGAAAACCTGGAGTTGGTTTGCATGTCGTAGATGTCCACAGAATTTGGTGTGAATATGAATTTATTTTCAATGTCGAAATTCATCATCTGATACATGGAGAGAAGGTTGAAAGAAAGTTTGGGAACATGGAACACATTATTGAAGCTTTCATTGGTGAGTTCAATCCTTCCTTTGTCGCTGACTTCGACAGAAGATTTGTCCCCCATTCGAATATGAGGACCTTTGCATGCATCCAATGAAGAATATACTTCTTTTGATGCAGCCATATGATGTGATGCTCCTGACTCAACGATCCAAGCATCAGGAGAGCAATTCATGGAAATCAAGGCATGGCTAGAATTTCCTTTCTTGGGATTCAAATATTCTCGCTTATTATTCTTAGAACCCTCAGGGATGCGATCTCCAAGGATGTTTTTTTGTTTCCTTTCTAGGGATTCGGATCTTCTGTCTTCTTCCTATTGGTACCCTCAGGGATTTAATGTCCAAGGTTGTTTTGATTAAGTATTTTATACATCATATCTATTTGTTTTTTCATGCATAGAGATCCTGAATGAATCCTTTGTGACAATACATGCATTTCTCCCCATTTCTCCCCTTTTCCCCTTTGGATATGGAGGCATCGGTGAAGGGTTTTATGTACCCTTCCTTATTCGTATGTGCATGATATTTATTTTTATCTTTATATTTATATTTCTAATAGTTGTGGCTTCCATCATTCATAGTGAGTGCATGTTCCCTTGGGCCTTTGATTGTGCCCATGTTGATGAGCATGGTTTGTTCTTGTGTCAGGGATTCGATAAAGTCCTCAAGATAAGGCATCTTCTAGGTGGATCCATAGGTGAATCGGATAGAATGGAATGTGGATACGAATACAGATAATTCAGGACGAATTTTGGAGATAATGGTGAGAAACATTTGTTTCTCCTCCTTCAATTTATCAACCCTGCAAGATTTGAGTTGTGACAGTAAATCCTTGAATTTTGTAAATAAATATTGGATATTCTCAAATATTTTTGGATCCAATGTGAGAAGATCCACCTCCAACATGTGTCCCCTCATCTCATATTTTTTTCCAAATATACCTTCCAAGGTGGTCTAGGATTCATTGGGAGTCTTACAAGAAAATATGTGAAAAAGGAGATCAGAAGAAATAAGACTGCAGATTGTTCTGAGTGCTTGATCCATGCGATTTAAGTACTTGGATTTTTATATGGATGATGTTGGTTTTGTATCTGTATTCAAGGTTAAATTGTACAAACCTCTGGTTTGGATATGTATGTTTATTTTCTCCTTCCATTAAAAATAGTTGTAAGGTGTAATAATGAATTCTTTTTGGAAATCCAGCTTTCCACTATCTTCAATCTTTTGTACCTGCAAAAAAAATTGGCATACCTTTTTCTTAGAAATCCGTCAGCTCTAATACAATGTAATTGTGTGAAACTTCACAGAGTATATCTATATAAACAATAATACACACATTTTCAAACATAATTTGAGAAAGAAGAAGAAGGAGAGAAAGAATGAAAGAATTCTCATTAATTGTTTTAATAATGAATAATTTACGCATGATATACTTTGTATAACTCAATTATTTCTCACTGTAGGAAAAATAGTGCGCCATAGTGGTGGTATAGAGTGATATGGACACACACCAACAATTATGGGAGTGAAATGCCACCTATTATAGTCTCTTAGGCAGTTACAGGACTGAACTGCCACCTAGTTGAGTTAACTAGTCAACTAGTCTTCAGTTAACTGACTGAATAGAGAGTAGTGAGGAGTTAACTTAGGGAATCAAGGGTAATGCCCCAGTATGGTGATGATACCATAGAAAGGTCGAATTATCATGGTGATTATCCCAATGTTTCATGGTGATAAAACCAATGCATCATCTAAACTCAACTCAACTAGTCAAACTGAAGTGTCAACTGAAGAGAATATTCTCCAGGTGGAATATTCTCCCATAAAATATAGGAGACTGGATAATGACTAATTATGACTAATAAACAAGGAAAAAACTTAGGAAAAAGAAATCCTAGGTGTGTGTGAAGTAACTCCAACAAAATTTGGCTAACCATTTCAAATTAACCAATGAATTGTGTCCCAAGACAATAAGGAGATACAATACATGTCCAGGGTCCCTTATTCATCAACAGTTGGAAGCTTGATGTCTGTGATGGTTTGCACAAGACTAGATATTGCACATGCAGTGGAAGTTGTGAGAAGGTATATGAACAAACTAGGTAAAGAACATTGGGAGGAAGTAAAGTGGATTCTCAGGTATTTGATAGGTAATTCTACTGATGCATTATTTTTTGGAGGTTCAGACATTGTTCTACATGGATATGTTGATTTAAATATGGAAGGTGATAAAGATAGTAGGAAGAGCACCACAGGGTATTTTTTTACTGTAGGTGGAACAACATTAAGTTGGATTTCAAAACTACAAAAGGTTGTTTCACTTTAAACAACAAAATCATAGTATGTTTCTACTACATAGGTTAGTAAAGAAATGATTTGGTTATAGAGGTTTATGGAGGAATTGGGAAAGAAGAAGGAGAATATCATGTTGTACTTTGACAATTAGAGTGGCATTCATGTTGCAAAGAATTTAGCCTTCCATTCAAAGAATGAGAATATACAACTCAAGTACCATTTCATACAATACGTCTTGGAATATGTCCATTTGAATTTGGAAAAGATACATACTAGCCAGAATCCTGCAGACATGTTAACAAAGGGAGTAACCAGTGAGAAATTGAGTTCCTTATTAGTTTCAGTTTGTCTTCAAGCATGAAGGTGAAGATGAGAAATTTTCTTGGTCCAAGAAGGATCATAGTCCAGTAGATACAACATCAATGGAGTTATTTTAATCAGTCTCCAAGTGAGATATTTTTGGTTGTAGATCCTAATTATCTTCCTGATTTAGAGGTCTTTGTTTTCATTAATTTTTATACCCCATGAATAATGTATATCGTTCCATGTGTGGGGGTTGTAGGGGGGGATTTCCCCCCCTGCAGGGTCTGGGGGATCATCCCCCCAGCTGGGGGGTCTGGAGGAAATCAGACCCTTGATGGGGGTTTGGGGGCAACATCCCACAATGGGGGTTCAGGGGAAAATCCCCCAAGGGAAAAATTTCTTGGTAAATGTATATTGTAATTTCATAGTAAATACAGAACAATCATTATAAGGTCATAGATATGAAGTTAGAAGTTATGTTAGGGTTTTTTTCCATAGAAGGAAACCCTCTTTTATGAGGGAATTGTATTGCGATTGTGTATCATTGTGAATATTGTATTCTAGGAGAGGAGACTGTGAGAGAAAGAAGAGGACATTAAAGTGGTTGTGTTGTAGGTTGTATCCCTTGATTTTATTGGATAATAAAAAGGAAGGACCTGGAAATTTATTTTCTGGATGTATCCCACACTGGATGAACCACGTATATCTGTGTCTCTATTGTATTGTGTATCTTCTGTGTTTTATTTCTGCATTTCTTTTATTTTATTTTTCCACGATCCTTTTTTTTTAACAACACTCTGGCCTCAAGATACATATACACAAAGGCACGTTGGCCCCAAAAATGCGCAATTAATCCATTGTAAGAAAACTCTGGATGGTGTGCACCCTTCCTTTAGTTTTAAATCCTCACAAACTTACACATGTGAATGATACATTATAAAATGTGAACACTTATTTTGTATGATATTCTCATGCATTGACTCAATATGTGAAGAACTGAACCAAATACCTTGTACCTTCATCTCACCACCTTATATGTATAATTACATTTACATTTATATGTACAATTGGGGTTCGGCCTAGGGGTATGACAACAAGTAAAAATCATAAACAATAATAATGTAATAGAGATAAACACTTATATTTTATCAACAATGTGTAACTAGCTATAAGGGAGAGTGGTTCCACCAAACCCTAATTATGTTTTTTCAAATATCAATAGAAAATCACCCTTGATATGGGGAAACAAATCCACAAGAAAAGGTCTCCTCCACTGTGCACTCACAACCCAAATTTTTACTCACAAAAAACTGATCTTTCATACAGGTATCCCAACCCTCCAACTCTCTTCACCAAAACCTACACATCCCAATGAATGGGATCCCCCTTAATTTTTAATACTTCCTTAGGCCTTATAACTTCCCTTTAGGGGTCCAACATAGTTTTTGTAGGAATCTTTGTTGTTGTGGACTCTACAGATGTCGACTGGAAGGGAAAACCAATAGTAGCAAGCTCATTGTTGTAGGCTAATTGTTTTCACACAATATCACTCTACATGTCTAAAAACCTATTTCTTTATGAATTTTCATCTCCAAACATCTACCGCACATGACTAATATCTCTATGTCCAAGATCCAACACTGTGCACTCCCTTACTTATCTCAAATCTAACTATAAAAACTTCCATCTTTTCCCCTATGGATTTTCTTCTCTTCCCATGCTTGCTTGACACTCACTCTTCCAAAAAATTATTTACTTGATTCTCACACTTCCCTTATTCTTTCTTGTACGCATCCCATGCTCTGAATAAGTATGTAAAGTGACATTTCACACCAACCCTCCTACATGTGTTTAATGATTGACTTTGGGAACACTCAAACAACAAATACAAGGTTCACACACTAATAATAATTTTAGGAAGGTTCACAGACATGGGTAAATCCCCCTTGGACCCCCCCTTAGACGCTCCCCCTATCTTTTGAAAACATAGCCCCCATTACTATGTTTGTGTTCATTTTCTACCGTCATTACATTTTATTTTATTATTTTTCGATATACAATGTTTACATATTATAGCATCGAGACCAGGGTCACATATAATATTTACATTATACATCACTAAAATAGGGATGAAGAATGAAGATGTTACAACTATGTTTCACCACAATTTCTTGACTCTTATGTTTCCCATAGGCATAAGCACAATAAGTGATGGTTAGTGAAACTCACTAAAAGGACTAAAGGAAAGGTGAGTGATGCAGTGAAAGCATGCCCATTGGAAACAAATGGAATAAAAACATGGGCAATTTTGAATATATTTCCCTTTGGATCATATGATATTATAATCGACATGGATGGTTGGAAGCACATAGGGTTAAGTTAGACTACTACTAGAAAATTTTTGAATGTGTGGATGATGACAAAAACCTTAGAATAGTGAAAGTCATTTCAAATCCTATTTCCATAAGGTAGTTTTTAGCATTACAAATAAACAAGTACTCTAGAAGGAGTGGAGAAGTGAACCAAATGTTCAGGGTTTCAACTAATGAGTGGATCTAACTAACACATTACTTGGCACATGGAGTTCACTACGTCCACTTTGATCATTCAAATCCACATTATATAGACAATTATAGGGTGTGTGGTCCCATAAATTGGTTATTTCGGTTATGGACATAAATGTAACATTACAAATGATTTGATAGATCATTCTAAATCATTTACTCACGAGGATTTTCTCATTGTTATGAAGTTATAATGGTGTCTACTAATACAACCAATACTTTTGGAATATTTTTTTTCACTTCTAATGTGATTATCGTGTTCCAACATATGAACCAAACCATATCATACAATTTGGAATTCATTATATTATTACGAGAAATTGTCCTTCAAAAACATGATTTCTTTGAGAATATTTCTCAACCTCATTACATATAGGTTGAACATAGTAATCCTCAATAGTGTGGATATTTTCCCTAAAGTATGCCTCAACATTATATGACATTAGGTGTGGATTATGTATCAATTTTTATTTATAGGTAACACTATGGATGTCCATAATTTATTTCTTAAATATTCATTTTTCAAAGGGAATGTCCATATTGTTTAAGACATTATTCCAATAATTTAGGTTTGCATGAAAAATTGGATATTCTCTCTTGTTAATGTCTTTCCTTGAGAAGGAAATATATCCTTCTATTTCTTTCCTTATTTCTACCATTTGATAAGGTGTTTCTACATGTATTCATGATAGTTGAGGTTTTATACCAAGTAATTTATAATGGACAATTGGAAATTTATGCAACACATGGAGGTGATGAATTTCCTTCCTTAATGGATGATTTATATTTCATAACTAGTGTGGCATTCACAATTTTGGATTTGAATTATTGGCATTACTTGATCCACGTCATCTTGTAGTACATGTCCAATAGGGTGGCTTTAAATATATCTTCAGGTCATTGTAGTGTAGCTAGAGGGGTAGTGGGGGGGCCAAAGGGCTCATAGTAATAATAGTGGAGGCCATCCTGTATAACATGGATTAGGTCAACTATATTATTAAATAAGGCCCACTATGATAGTCGAAATATTAGTATAAACATAATAAATGTTAGGACTTACTAGAAGGTTCTACTTCTAGAAGGTTCCTCCTCTAGAATTTTCTTAGGTGGTTGATAGCACTATATAAAGGGGTTAAAGCAATGTAATGGTGTGTGAAGAATAAGTATTGTGTTTGGATCATGTATCTCATTAGGAGGTTTCTCCCTAAAAGAGGAAAGTGAACAGGAGAGGATCCCTTCCTTAATAGGATCCATTCTATGTTTTCTCCCTACCATAAGGGTTTTCATAACATAATACTGGTTTTTCTATATTGTCTCTGAATATTTGTGGTGTTCTTTTAATCAGATATATTAGGGTATTTAATAGTCAAATATCTCCTCAAATAGACATAATCTTAAATAAATTTTGTCCTCACATGTCCCATAAGTTCCCATCATCATATTTAGTGAAAATATATATTTTCATTGTAAGAGAGATAATAATTTTACATATGTTCGATCTATATCTTCACATGTGTGAAAAATTGGGAGGAAACTTACATTTACAATTTTAAAGATTCTTCTTGTTGTCAAAAGGGATGAAAATGTGAGAAATGAATGACTTTTGTTGTCAGCTACACAATGGTCCATTTAGAAAAAAAATGGTTGTAGTTATCTTGCTAACGTTCATGTATTATCAACACTTTAGGTAAGATATATTAGAAATCATCTTCATTACCAAACAAATACATTTTACATGATTAACTTACAATAATTCATCATGTGATGGATGTGTTGGTGTCAGAATTTTGATCCAGTGATCGATTTAAAATTTGATATGACATATGTTACATTAAAATTATTCACTTAACTTTTTTGTTTTCAATTTCTTTATTCTCTCAAAACAATTTGTTCATCCATTTACCTTTCTTGCAAAATAAATAAATGGCCCCTTTGAACCATGTATAATGGAGAGGAATCAAACTATCTAATACACATTAGGAATATGTTTGAGACATTATCTACAATCCTTTTACATGGGCAGATATTTTGTATCATCCAATGCGATCTTGCTATTAAATAATAAATATAGTAGCACTACCCCTTATGAAATCATCAATTTGAAGACGAATTTTGGTGGAGTGAGGCGGAGAAAAATTAGGAAATATAACTGGTAGATTATTCTCTTCTCATTGTTAGACAACAAATTGGTAGCATAACCTTACCTTGAAGAGATTTCTCGAAATGCACGGAGGATGGTTGCATTTATATTGAACAACTAGGAATTAAGGTGAACTTGTTTCAATGTGAATACACAATATTCAAGTATGAGGCCCATGTGAGTGAATTGACCAAAGGGGAAGCCAAGTACCCTCCACTGAATGAAGAAGGTAAACTTATATGGGAATGCATTCACCCACAATTATCTTGAGATGAACTCTACCATTAATGGGATGAATTTTTTTCTTAAATAAAATTATTGGGATTGTGTGGGTATTGAGGGATTTCCCACATAACTTACACAACTAATAAAGGTGAAAGGTACATGAACCCTTTCATGACATGCATTTTTGTTATGCAATTTTCCAATAATAATTTCTAAAGTGTATTGGGTGTGGATAATGCTACTTTGGACCATGTTCAGATAAAATCACTTATGTTGTAGGTGTGAGAAAACAATTTCATAACAATTTCCACCAACTATGTAAGTTTACAAGAGCCTAGTATAGATAAAATACATAATTTGTTTCATTCCCAAGACCTGTAGGGAGAGAGAGAAGGAGAAAGAGAGAGAGATAACCTAAATTGGATAGGGAAAAACAATGAGAAAGAGAATATGACCACTGCAAAATAATCAACAAGATTATAGTGTATGATATTTATCAAAATGACCCAGGCATCCTTATGATGATGTAATAATCAAATAAAATACAATATGGGACCATGGATTTATAAATTAATTTAGATAGGTCATGATACATCTAAAATAAATGTTTCCCTAGGGGGGTTAAAATTTAAATAAAGGATTCCCACTAGAATAGGATTGTGAACATGTATAGAAGTGACTGCGATAAGATGAAAATAGAGAAAAAAAAAACGATGATTAAAATAAATATATATCCCTAATATTCAAATTTATTTAGAACAATGATACCATCAAACAAAAATATCCATTATCTGGTAATGAGTTCCAAGGTACAAGTATGTTTTGACATGATGTGAATGCATGTGTCAAAGTTAAACATTGAAAGTAACCATGCCATTAGGGACCAATGATGGAAATCCATTATTACATGTGAGGTACACTGCTAATCGTGAGAAAAAAAACCAACATATTGGGCCTCTAATTCAATCCTAAAAAGTTAGTGAGAAGATGTTATAGGGGTAGATCCACTGAAGAAAGAGCAGTAATGAGTCTTACAAAAAAATATGATATATATACTTCACAAAATGGGGTGAGTTAGTGATTAAAAAGGAATATGTGGACATTCCTTGTTATGTTCCAAATGATTAAAGTATCCGAATAAATGTGAAGTACACACCATGTACAGTAATATGAATATGGAGATAACTCCAAGATAGAAATACGAGCTATATAATAACTCCTTAAAGAATAGTATAACCTCCTCCAAATACCCAAATGCATTCATACATAACAATTCCCATCTCCACAATAATGAATACACGATCACTACATATATGCATATTCACACATTGAATTTGAGGCCCCTTTGTTATTAGGCTGACAGTATTACATATACATTTACACTTGCCATGTGCATTTAAACCCATATATCCCCCCTTGATTCATATTATATTACCCTCCTTTCAGAACTTGCCCTCCAATATTTTCAATTAAAGGATTTACATGTGATGAAATCATGGGTGATTTTAGGGGCTAAATTTCGCTCATCGGCTAATTTTCCATGGTTTTCCAAAAATGAGATTCGCTATTTTAAAAATGATTCGCCCAAATTCTATAAGATAAAATTATTTTACCTTAAAAATCACCAAAATTTTATAAAAACTATATAAAATCCTTAGAAATTTGAATATTTTTACAAAAATATCACCAAACATTTATAGTTGGCATATGAAGGATTCTACATTTTAAAATAAATTTCCATCCTTAAAATCATCCCTGGATGAAACCAAGTAATATGATTTTCTTATGTTCCTTCTTTCTTCTTTCGATTGATGATGATGCATCTATCAAAAATCAATAATTTTTGGTCTTAATACTTTATGAATGGTTCTTGCATAATTTTATTTCCTTTGATTCCAGGTAGTGTTGTTCTAACTTATCTAATTTGTATTCATTGTTGGTCTTTGATAATAACTTGTTGAAGAGTGAATTTGTGATGCATTGTTCCATGAACATTGCTAAGTATTCCATCTTCTTCCTTGATAATGTCTATATTTATCTTCTTTTCTTCCTTGAAATATTTCCTGGTAATTTGTGTTGATAGTTTGGTTGTCATTGATGTCAACCCTTGAATAATTCTTAACAGTGTGGTTTTGGTCCTCGAATTTGATTAAGGAATATGGACAAGAAGGATAGGGTGTAATTGTATGGATGACTATCATAGATGGAGAGTACATGTCATTTAATTTCTGTTGATATGTGGAACACCACGTGGTCCCTCACGACTAGGGATATATGGCCCTGTAAAATTGGAAGACCTGAAGGGTGGTTAAGAAGCTCCTAGTTGGTTACAAGTCTTAGTCAAATGGTAAATTGATAGAAAAAGGAAAGACCTAAATTAAGGAGAGGAGTTACCTAACATAAGTATATAAACACCTCAAGAAGTCATTCGGAAGTAGAATCACACACTCATTCATTGATTATATTTCTTTTGATCTAGTGATATTTTTCTAAGGTTGTGATGACATATTTCTAAGGTAGCAAAAGAAGGTCAAAGAATAAAGTCTCGGGGTTGTAGAAAACCATAGTTTCCAAGGTATCCACAGGTTGCAGGTCAACATGTTGCAAATGTATACAGGTCATAGTGGAGGAAAGCGTGAATATCTACGGGTTGTAGAAGAGAAAGTCGTGTATCTCTGGAAATATAATGAAGGCTTGAGTATATGTTAGTACCAGGTCCCTAAAGCTCTGAGGGAAGTCTGCAGGTCAACATCTTAGAGTTTCAGGTCAACAATAGAGGTATTGGTATGATTGTATACTTTTTTTTGGTTCTTGTTGTGATATGGTGTATGCTTGAGGCATACTTGGTATGGTTGGTACTTGGTATGGTTGGTATGGTATTCAAATATGGTATATCTTGGTAGCTTGGTTGAGTGAGGAGCACTCTTATATCTAGTTCAACATATGGCATTGTCCTTATAGTTCTTATCTTTGATTTTATTGTATATGGTTGAGGAATACTCATTTTTTACGGTGGAATATGCATGAGGGGAATGAATCGGTTCTTTGAGATACTTCATTGATGTTATGGTATAGATATTAATATGGTTGATGGTATTGTATATGGTATAGATTACATATAGTTTATGATTCACTACTTTTTATTGATGTATCGTTGATGCATAAGATAGTATGTACGTTGGTATCAGTTGATGTATGGTATGGTACATGTGTTACTTAGTTGATAAGAAGATATAGGTTGATGAGATAATGAAAATGATAGTGACAATGACATAGTGATAGCGACAGAGACAGAGTGACAATGATAAAGTGATAGTGACAGAGATAGAGTGATAGTGACAAAAACAGAGTGAGAGAGACAATGATAGTGATAGTGGAAGATTTTTTGATAGTGACAGTTGGTATACACGTATACTTCATGGCAACAAGATAGGGAAAGGATAGGTGGTTGTAGCCGGAGAACTTAGGGGGGTGTATCCTCCTTCTAGTTTGAGCCAAAGAATTCAAGCAGTTGTAGGTTCATTCAAGTTGGAGCCTGAGAATAGGGGGTTGGAGCCTCCTTCCAGTTGTAGCTAGAGAATGAGGAAGTTGGTGCTTCCAATGATTGTATTCTTTTGATATATAAGAAAATAATTATGTAGTTTTACCCCATTTGGGTTTCCACATAAATTATGGTGTATTCTGTATATATTGTGATGTTATGCTATTTATGATTATATTGCTTATGATATATTGAATGATAATGATAAACTGTTGATTATTGTTGAAGAATATATTGTGGTTAAAATTACTACAATTGCTCATTACTGATTCACCCTTCCTCTAAGTAATCCAACAATTGGTATCAGAGCCAGGTCCTTCAAGAAGGAATTTAACCACTAGAAGGAGATCATGGGACATGCTAGGATTTTGGTACCATAGTTTGATGGTGAGAACTATGCTTGTCAGAGAAGAAGAATTAAAACTTATATAAAATCACAAAGATTAGATGTTTGATGATCAATAGTATATGGACACAAATAACCTACCACACCCCCGATAGATAGGTATGGAAAGAAGCTCAAATAAAATGATTCATGGGCTATAAATTCTATCGAGAATGGTGTGACTCAAGTGATACATACCAATATTATGCATCATGATTCCACAAAGGATATGTGGGATAAACAAAATACGATATATGAAGGAGATACGAAAGTTAAGGAAGCTAAACTTCATATTTTCATAGCCAAGTTTGAACAATTGAAGATGAATGAAAATGAAAACATAACATCCTACTTTCTACGATTCGACGAAATAGTAAACAATATCAAAGGCTTGGGACATGATATAAAGAAACAATTCATTGTTAAAAAGGAATTAAGATCTCTACCAATGAGATTTGATCAAAAAATTCCATCTCTAGAATAAAGAGGGGACCTAGCTACAATGCCCATGGATGAATTCCATGGGATACTAACAGCTTATGAGATGAGGCATGAGGAAGACAATCTAGTCACAAAGGAAGCAACATTCAAGGAATTCAATAAGATGAACAAGAAATATAAACAAAAGCCAAAGTCAGAATGTAGTTGGAGTGATGATCAAGAGGAAGATGAAGACGTGGCTAACTTCATCAGAAGGATGAAAAAATAAACCGGAAAATTGATGCAGAAGCATTTCTCAACCTCATCAACATGCCAACATTCCATCACATCAGCACACATTTCAGAGAGGGAGAGGCACCAACCCTCCCATTTTTTTAAATTAGAAATCTGATCCTATAGGGATTTGTGTTGTAAGGTCGTAAGAACCGAGCCATGCCTTTGTACATGTAGTGGATAGGGTCGCCTTAAATGGTTGAGTGTAAGCAGGTCTAGATCATAGTCAATTATAGATCATAATTCATTGTAATGAAGTCGTAGGATTGTGGTGTCTTAACTGAAACAATGATGGCACTAAGGCGGTAGAGAGGATAAGATCGTAGAGCCCTCTTTTGTAAATGTGTGTGTGTGTGTGAGAGAGAGAGAGAGAGAGAGAGAGAGAGAGAGAGATCTAAGGAGGAAGGTCTTAGAAGAATATCTAAGAAGAGAGGTCTTAGAAGAAGCATAACTCAGGATAGAGTTAGGATAAGTGGTAGAATAGTTCTTGGAGAGATATTGAGAGAATTGGGACTTTGTTGTAGTCCAGTTTTTGTAAACATCTGTATAGACACACAAAGATAATAGAAAAGTTGTTTTTCCTACAGATAGTGTGTTTATGTATTTGTGCTTATTATTATGTCTTTATGTATTTCATGAATGAATGTGTGAACTAGTGAAGTAACGAATAAGTTTCAATTGTTTCTCTCATGTGATTTGCGAGTGCAAGGAGTGCACATTGTCCACATGGAGTGCGTTGAAAGAGGTAAGTTAACTTTAGAGAAATCTCAGGAGAGATATCATTGAACCTTCATGAACATAAGTGCAAGGATTGCATAGGAAGAACTCTGTGTCGAGTTCAGAGAGAAACATAGTTACTAAAAACTCTATAAGAAAGATATTTGTCAGGCGGGCATTGAGCAAGTGTAAGTGTGCACAGAGAAAACTCTTTATCATGTTTAGGGAAAAGAGTATCAAAGGAAGATACTCACAGAGTTGTTGAACACTTTGTAGAAAATTCTCAGCAAGGTGTGCATTGAGAAGAAGGTTTTGAGGAGGGCACGAAGTTTTCCTTTGAAAGGAAACAGAAGGGGCGAGACCCTTAGGAGACTGAGTAAATAAAAAAACTCAGAAGAGGTAACGCATTCAAGAGTGAAAGAGAGACCGAAGACAATCGGGTTTGCAAGATGAAAGGTCAAAGGCCAAAGTCTTTGAACACTAACAAAATATTCCAAGTAGAAAGAAGTCAAAATCTCAGGAGGAGGAGTGATAACAACCACCAGATCGGTTGTGGAAAGGATCCTGGACCATAAGATCAACATCCAGTGAAAGAAGGAAACATAGAGGAGAGGAACATATCTTGTCCATTGAATCTAATCACGAAGGACCAACAACTATTTGATTCGAAGTTAAGGGCACGAGACTTAACCCTTGTGTATACAGGAGAGTCGACTTGTCAAAGTCCCGAAGTCCCAAAGTAATTTGGGACCGTCCATTGTCAAGGAGGATAGGTGGCGTGAGATCCACAACTTTGGAATTTCTAGACAAAGAGAGATCAAAATCGACAAAGACCCGAAGTTGATCCTATCCATTGATCTTTAGGGGTATGCATGTTGATAGATCGGAGTCTCCGGGTGAAAGAACTTCGAGAGAAACGACTACATAGGAGTTTGAGACTTTCGAATCCTAAAGACCCGAAGGGTGGAAGAGAAGAAAACATGAAGCCCGAAGATTCAAAGAGCGGAAGCACCAAAGGGAAGAAATCTGAAGGGACAAATAAGAAGTATCGACTATCATATCCAGAAAGGCTATGTGGTGACAGATCGTGAACTCTGGAAGAAATTACTCGAGGAGAAAATCGAAGGAGAAGTTTGAGATTTGAGATCACCGAAGCCCGAACAACCGAAGCAGCTGGGATCCCTTTATCTGGGATGGACAAGTGTCACCAGGTCATGAACTTCAAAGGATTGTACTCTTGGGTTTCTGAGAAGTTGTGTTTCAGAATATATTGAAGCATTCAAGTTGGTAGATCCCAAGGGAAGGACCGTGGATCATTGATATGCGAGGAGACACGTGGAGGACAGATATTCACTCCATTGGAAAGTCGTTGGATCAGGGAGGACAAATTTTAGAGGATTGGACACTCTGGAAGGATTTTCTACAGATATTTGTGGTTGTGGAGATTTGAAATCACCGAAGGCCGAAGCCCCAAATCAGACGACAATCGTTGATTTCAAAGTGGACATGTGGCGCCAGATTTACAACTTTGGGTACGAAGAACTCCATAGGAAAGAAGAGGGTGAAAGTGTCGAAGTCCTGAAGGATATATCAATTGTTGATCAAGGAGGAGGTCGAAGGACCATTGACCTGGTTGAGGAGGAACAATTCTCGAAGCAGGAGTAGAGACGTCCATCAAGGCGAGACACATGGAAGAATATCTGTCACTCCAAGGAAAAGAACTCCCGGAGAAAGGAGTTCTTGAAGGAGAAAATAATATTGAAGGTCAGAGAGCCAGAGTTCATCAAAACCATCTGTTTGTTGAGGACACACGTCAAAAAATATTTCACTCTGGAAGATAGATGTTGAGGAGGAAGTGAAAGTTGAGAATTGAAACTCCCAAAGGTCAGAGAGCTAGAATCAATGGTAGCCATTGATTTGAACGAGAGTTATGTGTCGAAATATTTTGGAGATATGGGATCACGTGTGGAAGGAGGAAAGAATGCAATAAAGGATGATTAATAGTAGAAATTGATCGAGAGGCATCTCCAAGGGATTGGAGATGAACTATCGTGCTCAATTGCAGGGCCAGAACATGCTCAGGTCTTAATTTTTCTTGAGTGGGCCTCAATTTCAACCACAGTTTTAACAAAGGGATAAGCAGTAGCTGGAGGTGAATTACGGGGAGAAAAATGAGTTGGTATAACACCACTCTTGCATGAGCCCACAATCTCTTGTTTGTGCAAGGACATAGCCAAGGGCCATATGAAGGAAAGGTCTAATGAAAAAGGGGCTAGTGCTTGAAACTTGGTGTTTTGGAAGAACACAGTAATAGTCATGGGTCTGTTAGAACCAACACATAGAAGGAAAGGGGACCTATATAAGATTAATAGGGGTCTAGAAAAGGCCCGAAGAGTCAATTTGACTCAGCGTTTTGAAAGATCCTAGACCGAGAGGTCACAGAACCACAGGAGGGAAGGGGGGTCTGCATTAGGTGGTATCAGAGACTAAAATTTGTCTGCGGATCATAGGGAAAGATGAGAATGTGAAAAGAGATAGTATGATACCATCAGGTGGTATAAGATCTTCAATTTTTGTCTGTATATTTCAGGTGAAAGAGAAAGAGGAGAAGACCTATTTTTTTCTTGCATACAAGAGACAAGAAGAAGGTGAAAGGAGATGATCTGGTAACATTAAATGATATCAAAGGTTCAAATTTTCCTGTAGACAATAGGTGAAAGGAAGGTAGAGTACTGATGCTCTATGATAAGGTTTTTGCATGTGCACATCAAAAAAAATTTAAACAACCATGTGAGCTGTGAGAGAATATCGATATGCTCTCAGATGTAGAGTGATACATAGGCTTACCAGGAGGGAAGGTAGGAGGTGGAAATGGCTACTGAAGGCCATGAGCGTGGTTGAAGAGGAGGACGCAAGAAGAAAAGAAATCCAGAGATGGATCTAGAGCTTAATGAGATAAGAGAAAGGATGGAACAACTAGAATTGAGGATCCAACAGGAGGAAAAGGTATAGTGGAGGTATGAATGTCCTCTGAACATGAAGGAAAAATGGCATGTTCAAAAGTTGTTGGCTAGAAAGAAGAAACAAGAGTTGAGAAGGTGGTTGAGGGAATTAGGAAATGTTAGTGAAATAGAGGAGGAACTAATTCACATCTATGAACCATAAATTGGGAGACACCTCAGTGATGAGGAGGAGATGAGATCAGATAAAGATCTCATAAACCGCTAGGAGAGCAGAGATGGATTTTCATATTTTTATGTGGGAAATGAAATGATATCATTGGAGAATATCATATACTATCTAGATGATAGTAGTGGAAATTCTTATTTCCAGGTGGGAAATGATATGAGATTAGCAAAGAATTTCGTAAACTGCCAGGTGGGAAGAAATGGACTTTCAAGTTGCCAGGTGGGAAATGGAAAGAGACCAATCAAAGGTATCATATATTTCCAGAGAGACAGTGTTGAAATTTCAGATTGACAGGTGGGAAATGAGATGAAATTGGTTGATATCATAGAATTTCGGGTGGGTAGAAGAGAATTCCCAAACTTCCATGTGGGCAAGGGAAGGAAGGTGAAACTTCCATAAAGTCTCAGGAGATTAGAAGTGAGTTCATATCAGCAAGGAGTGTTGATAGGTGAATATTCATGTGGGTTTGTAGACCATGTGAATGATGATGATAAGAAGTTAAATAATTCCATCATAGAGGAGGAGGATCAGATGAGCATTCTGATTATTGGAGGGATCAAGGAATTCCTACCAAGCAACCAAGTAGAGGCTAGTGCAGATGATGAAAGTGCAGCAGTAGATGAAACACAACTAGTAGAAACTGTCAAAGAGGAAGAAATGGAGCAGACACTGATGTCTACCCCAGAAGAAAGATAAGAGAATTTAGCAGAATTGCTTAAAATTCTCAGCCAAGAAGCTGAACAAGAGATGACTGCAACACTGAATCGTGCAGCAGAAGGAGAAACATACAACATGAATTTTGTTGAGTTGTATGAAGAATTGGAATTCCTAGAGAGAAGAGTGATGGTTCAAAGATTGCACATCCAACAGGCTAAGTTGGAAGCATACGGAGGAGCATACCATCTCGGAGAACAACTGGAGGGATTTGGATATATACCAGCACAAGAGGAGATGACAAAAGCTAAATTGTCAGAGGAGGAAGACGAGAGACAACTCATTGATGAGACTACAGGACTGGAGCCTACAACAGAGTGGAAAATTAGTGCCACAATAGGATATGAAGACACCATGGGGGATCAAAATAATCTACCCTTTGAGGAGGAAGTGCAACAGAGAAGACTGCATAAGAAGATCCAACCACTAGAGAAGCTAGACAGGGTGATAGAGGAGATAAGAAGATTGATGTTGAGGTCAACAAAAGAAATCAATAAAGGGAAGTTGACCAGAGGAGATCCTTCCACAATAGGAGGAAAGAAGAAACAAAAACAACAACAACATAGATGGAGAGGAGCAAGAGGACAACCCCAACGAACAATTTGGGATCTAGGGGGATTTCAACGCTCAGAAAGAGGAGCTCATGATTTTCCCAGCACTGGAGTATGATGCAGGAGAATCTCTCCACCTCAGTAATGTGTCAAAATTCTAGCACATCAGTGCACATTTCAGAGAGGGCGAGGCGTCAACACTCCTATTTTTTTAAATTATAAATCTGATCCTATAGGGATTTGTGTTATAAGGTCATAAGAACCAAGCCATGCCTTTGTACAGTTAGTGGATAGGGTCACCTTAAATGGTTGAGTGTAATAAGGTCTAGATCGTATTCAGGTCTAGATCATCATTCATTTTAATGAAGCCGTATGAGTATGGTGTCTTAACTGAGACAGTGATGGCACTAAGGAAGTGGAGAGGATAAGCTCGTAGAGCCCTCTTTTGTAAATGAGAGAGAGAGAGAGAGATCTAATGAGGAAGGTTTTAGAAGAAGATCTAAAAAGAGAGGTATTAGAAAAAGCATAACTTAGGATATAGTTAGGATATGAGGTAGAATAGTTCTTGGAGAGAGCTTGAGAGAACTAGGACTCTATTGCAGTCTAATTTTTGTAAACGTCTGTATAGACACTCATAGATAATAGAAAAGAAGTTTTTCCTGCACATAGTGTGTTTATGTATTTGTGTTAATTATTATGTTTTTATGTATTTCATTAATGAATGTGTAAACTGGTGAAGTAATCAATAAGTTTCAATTGTTTCTCTCATGTGAGTTGTGATTGCAAGGAGTGCACATTGTCTACAAGGAGTACATTGACAGAGGTGATTTAGCTTTAGATAAATCTCAGTATAGATACCATTGAACCTTCATCAGAAGAAGTGCAAGGAGTGAATAGGAAAAATTTTTTGTTGAGTTCAAAGATAAATAGAGTTACTGGACACTCTGTAAGAAAGAGCTTTTCTAGGTGGGCATTGAGTGGGTGCAATTGTGCATAGAGAGAACTCTTTGTCGAGTTCAGGGAAAACTATATCAGAGGAAGATACTCACAGAGATGTTGAACACTCTGTAGAAAATGATCAACAAGGTGTGCATTGAGCAGAAGTTTGCCAATAGGGCACAAAGTTTTCCTTTGAAAGGAAACAGAAGGGCCGAGACCCTTAGGAGACTGAGTATATCAAAAGAATCAAAAGAGATAACACAAGGAGTGTGTAGGAGATAGACTTATTCCAGGTCCTAAAGCTTAGAAGACGTAATGCATTCAAGAGCACAAGAAAGACCCAAGACAATCGGGTTTGAAAGGTGAAAGGTCAAAGGCTGAAGCCTTTGAACACTAACAAAATATTTCAAGTTGGAAGAATTCAAAATCTCAAGGGGAGGAGCGAAAAAATCCACCAGATCAGTTGTGGAAAGGATCCTGGACCATTAGATCAACGTCCAGTGAAAGAAGGAAGTGCAGAGGAGAGGAACAAATCCCATTTGTTGTATATGAGTGCGAAGGACCAGCAACTGTTGGATCCAAAGGTGAGGGAATGAGACTTAACCCTTGTGTATACAAGAGATTGGACTTGTCAAAGTCTCGAAGTCCTGAAGTAATTGGGGACCATCCATCGTCAAGGAGGAAAAAGTTTCATGAGCTCCATAACTTCAGAATTCTGTGGACAAGGAGAGATTAGAATCATCGAAGACCCGAAGTGGGTTCTGACCGTTGATCACTAGGGGTATACGTGTCAGTAGATCAGTGTCTCCAGGTGAAAGAAATCTGGGAGAAATGAGTGCATAGGAGTTTGAGACTCATGAATCCTTGAGAATCTAAGGGCTGAAGAGCCGAAGAGTCGAAGCCCGAAGATCCAAAGTGTCGAAGAGACAAAGCACTAAAGAGCCGAAGAGTCAAATCACCGAAGGGCCAAAATTTGAAGGGCTGAAGAAGAATTCTAGACCGTCATATCTAGAAAGGGTACGTGGCAACAGATCGTGAACTCTAGAAGAAAGTACTCCGTGAGAAAAGTGAAGGAGAAGCTTGAGATTTGAGATCGTCGAAGCCCGAATAGCCGAAGCAGTTGGGAGTCGTTTATTTGGGTTGGACAAGTGCTACCAGGTTGTGAAATTTGGATGATCGTACTCCAGGGTTTATGAGAATTTGTGTTTCGGAATATCTCGAAGAATTAAGGGTCGTAGATACCAAGGGAAGGAACGTGGATCGTTGATCTATGAGGAGACATGTGGAGGACGAAGATTCACTCCATTATATAGTCGTTGGATCAGGGAGGATAGATGTCAAAGGATCCAACACTCCAAAAGGATTCACTCCGAAGATTTGTGGTTGTGAAGATTTGAAATCGCCGAAGGCCAAAGTACTGAAGAGGATGACAACCATTGATTTGAAAGTGGATGCATGGCCCCATATTTCCAACTTTGGGTACAAAGAACTTTGGAGGAGAGAAGAGGGTGAAAGAGTCGAAGTCCCTAAGGATATCTTGATTATTTATTGAGGAGGAGGTCGAAAGACCATTGATCTGGTTGAGGAGGCCAAAGTCCCAAAGAGGGAGTAGAGTCGTCCATCAAGGCGGGACACATGGAAGAAGATATGTCACTCCAGGTTAAAGCACTCTGGGAGAAAGGGGTGTTTGAAGGAGCAAGAACTCCCGAAGGCCAGAGAGCCGAATTTCATCAGAATCGTTTGTTTGTTCAGGAAAGGTGTCAGCAGATCTTTCAATCTGGAATATAGCTGCTGAGGAGGAAGGGAGATTTGCGAATTGAAACTCCCAAAGGCCAGAGAGACATAATCAATTGTAGCCATTAATTTGAATGAGATCTACGTGTCGACAGATTGTGTAGATCTGGGATTGAACGTGGAAGGAGGAAAGAAGGCAGGAAAGGAGGATGAATAGTATTCGTTGATCAAGAGGCATCACCAAGTGATTGGAGATCAACGACCGTGCTCAATTTTGGGGCCATAACATGCTCATGTCTTAATTTTTATTGAGTGGGATGCAATTTCAACCACGTTTTTAACAAAGGGATACGTGGTAGCTCGAGGTGAATTGCGGGGAGAAAAGAGGGTTGGTGTAAAACCACTTTTTACTGCACCTGCAATCACATGTTTGCGGAAGGACATAGCCCAAGGCCATATGAAGGAAAGGGATAATGAAAAAGGGGCTAATGCATGAAACTTGGTGTTTTGGAAGCATGCAAGAATAGCCATGGGTCTGTGAGGACATGCACATAGAAGGAAAGGGGGCCTGTGTAAGATTAATAGGGTTCTAGCAAAGGCCCAAAGAGTCAATTCGACTCATCATTTTGAAATATCCTAGACTGGGAGGTCGCTGAACCCCGAGAGGGAAGGGGGGTCTGCATCACAAATACAAAGGTATGCTTCCATTGATTTGTTTTAATTATGAAGGTGTTGATTATTTTTATAATAAATTTCCTTATAAGAAAAAGAAAATAAATGAATAACAAGATGACCCTATAAGGAAAAAGTAAATTCAAAAGGGTAGAAGAAACAAAAAGAAGTTTTTCAAGAAAATAATTTTCACTAAGGAAGACAGTTCCTCATCATATGAAGATGAAGTCAGTGACAGTGATACAAAAAGGGTACTATTCATGGAAGTAGAAGACCTTGATGAAGAAGGCTCCAAAGAAGAATATGAAGAGGCATAATTCTACTACATAGAAGAATTTTTTAGTGCCATAGAAGTTATTAAAATGGAAAAGAAGAAAAACAAGTCACTTCAGGCATAACTAACTTAGAAATCCAAACAAGTTGAGTAGACAATCACGAAGCTAAAAATACAAGAAGAAGAAGACAAGAGAATTAAAGAAGCACTCAGAGGGTAGTTAGAAGAAAGAGACTAGACCATTGAAGGATTGGAAGTTGGTTAGTCACTCTAAGAAAATATCTTCAGAAGAAGGACATGTAACAAAACAAGACCATGATATTGGATAATATCATTAACATTCAAAGACCTTACTATGACATATCTGGATTGGGATAAAATCAGGCATAGATAGATAAACGTTCAATCTCCAAAACGACAGAGCAATAACTAAAACCAAGAAGCTATGAAAAATATGTAAGATGTCCCTTGAAATAAGAAGATAAGAAGACTCAAGGGGAAGATTACAAAGACACTGCACCACCTAGAATATTAGAAGTCAGTATCAACAAAAACCAACTATAGAAACACCTCAAGAAAAAGAAGGATTCAAAAGAGAAACACCATTCAAAATATATTCTACTCCCAGGTATCAAACTATTTTTATTGGTTCATGTTATTCATGTTATAATTTTGGGCACAAATATTTGAATTGTAGAGCCAATACCGAGAACATAAGCAACAATGAGGGTTATACAAGGAAAAATTATCCATGAAGATCTCATGAAGCATAGAATAGAAGCTACAATAGATTTGGATCATTAAGTGATGAGATAAAATACTAAAAGTGCAACAACTTTGGACATATATCTAGAGATTACAAACTCATTGTTCCTTGAAGGGAACCAAAGCAGAATATCAATAGTCATAATCATGAACTAGAAATGATATGGATAAGAAATAAGAATCAATTCAACACTTAAGAATGTAATCTTTCTCTACAATATCAACATACGAAAAAAAAATGGTATGTTGACAATGGATGCTCAAAGGATATGACAGGTGATAAAGACAGGTTTCTAACACTGAAGAAGGAAAGAGATGGATCAGTTTCATTTGGGAATGAAAACTTAGCCAAGAATATTGGAAAGGGCATATTCAATATCATAAGTAAGGATGCCATGACAGAAAATGTTTTGTTGGTCGAAGACATCAAAAAACATTCTACTAACTGTAACTCAAATGTGTGATCAAGGACATAGAGTTTTGTTTTATTCAAAGAAGTGAAAGATAAGGAAAGAAAAATCAGGCAAGTTGGTAGCTATAGTTGTAGGAACTTGAAGCAACATATATGTTCTATTTGAAATAGGAAAGGAAAGGTGTTTCTTAGGAAAGGATGAGGAAATTTGGCTCTGGCACAAAAGAATGGGTCACATAAATTTTGATAATCTTGTCAAAGTAAACAAAAAGGAAGAAATAAGAGAAATTCCCAAGATATCAAAGCCAACAAACATTCTATGCAAGCATTATTATAGGGAAAACAAACCAAAAAAAAATTCAAGTCAAAGGAGTATTGAACAAAAAAACCACTGGAGATTGTACATACAGATCTAGTTGGACTGATAAGAACAAAAGGATTGAAAGGTCAATAGTAATTCATGCTACTAGTTTATGACTATAGAATAATGATTGCGGTTTTCTTTCTAAATATGAAGTCATATGAATTAAAAAAACTTCAATACATACAAAGACATGGTTAAAATTGAGACAAAGTTGAAAATCAAGTTCTTAAGATTCGACAATGGAGGAGAATTTACATTAAAGGAATTCATGGAATTCTTCAAGGGGCATGGGATAAAGAGGAAATTCTCAGTATCCAGGACACCTCAATAAAATGGAGTTTTTTAAAGGAAGAAAATAATAGTACAAGAAATGGCCAGAACCATGTTAATGGATTCCAAGTTGACAAATGTCTTTTGGGTACAAGCAATGCATATAATAGTTCACATTCTAAATAGAAGGATGCTAAAAAATAACAGTGATAAGACTCCATATGAACTATTTAAAGGAATACTAGAAAATGTAAATCACTTCCGTGTTTTTGAAAGCAAATGCTACATCAAAAGTGAAGATGGCAGAATTGGAAAATTTGATTCTCGAGTCAATAAAGGCATACTAGTTGGGTAGTCAAGCAAAAGGAAAGCATGCAAATGTTTCAATATGAGAATCAAAAGAATAGTAGAAAGAATCAATGTGACAATTGATGATACAAATGGTCGAAAGATAAAGGAAAGTAGCAAAGATTATGTGGAACAAGATCACAAAGAAGACTTGAATGAAGAAGAAGTAGATGAAGAATAAGTTGAAGAGGAAGAGCATCCATAAGCACAACAAGAACAACAATATATTCAAGTAAATCCAAAGAAACCCAACATATGAGTGCAAAAAATTCATCCATTAGAACAAATTATTGAAAATAAAGATGTAGGAGTTGAAACCAGAAGAAGAATTTGCTCACCAGAACAACAACATCTAGCACTACTATCTACTATTGAGATGAGTAAATTTGAAGAAGCTAGCAAGGATGAATTCTAGATAAAGTTTATGGATGAAGAGTTATACGAAACATAAATAAATGACACCTGGGAACTGTTTCCAAGTCTGAAGAACAAGAATGTAATTGGTACAAAGTTGGTCTTTAGGAACAAATTGAATGAGGACGGACAAGTTATGAGGAAAAAAGAAAGATTGGTATGCAAAGGATACTCCCAAGTTGAAGGTATAGATTTTGAAGAGACATTTTCTCGAGTTGATAAGATGGAAGAATTCAGACTGATACAAGCTTATGGATGTTCCAAGAATATTAAAGTGTATCATATGGACATGAAATCAACATTCCTAAATGGAGATCTAGAGGAAGTATACATTGAGTAGTGAGAAGAATTTCATTTTTGAGAGAAAGAAAAATATGTTTGCAGGTTGAAGAAGGCCTTGTATGCCCTCAAACAAGCCCCCAAATCATTGTATTCAATATTGGACAGATACTTACAACAACAAGGGTTTAGAAAAGGCAATGTATACAACAATATCTACATAAAGGTAAATCAAGATAGTATCCTTTTAATTGAAGTCTATGTTGATGGTATTATTTTTGGAAGTGATGATAACACGATGAGTCAGAAATTTTCCAAAGACATGCAGAATGAGTTCAATATGTCATTTCTTGGAGATTTGTCTTTCTTTTTGGGTCTCCAGATGTTTTAGAGAAACAAAGGTATCTTCATCTCTTAGACCAAGTATATCAGATAAATGTTGAAGAAGTTTGGGATGATATATTGAAAACCAATCAATACTCCCATGCAAATGTGTTGTAAGTTAATTATAGATGGTGATTCTAAAAACACAGATCAAAGATAGTATAAATAAATGATTGGCAACTTACTATATGTGACAACTTCCAAACCAGACGTGATGCGAGCAGTTGGACAGGTTGCAAGGTTTCAAGAAGCACCAAAGGAATCACATGTTATGATAGTGAAGAGGATATTCAAATACCTCAAATGTACATAAGAGTTTGTATTATGGTATCCAAAAGGGAAGTATCTATCTCATGTTGCGTACACATATGTAGATTGGGAAGGTTGCATTGATTATAGAATGAGTACAAGTGGAGAAAATCTATACTTGGGTGAGTGCCTGACATCATGGTTAAGAAATAAATAATCAATGGTATCTTTGTCCATAGCAAAGGAATAATACATTTTAGTAGAGGCATGTTGTACTTAGATTCTTTGGATAAAGAAAACTTTGCGGGATATGAAAGCAAAGTTTGATGATCCCATTTCAATACTCTATTACAACACCAGCGCCATCGGTATTTCAAAGAATCCATTGATGCACTCTAAGATGAAACATTTTTTGATAAAGTATCATTTTCTCTGTGAATAGGATACAAAGAAGAACATCAATCTAGAATAGGTCAGGAAAAAAAATTAGATTGCAGATATCTTCACCAAACCACTTGCAAGGGAAACTTTCGAGTATCTATGATAGAATCTTGGAATAGTTTATTCCCTATAGTGATTCACAGGGCATAAAACTTAATAAGACAGGGGGGAGAAACATAAGTCATGAAGAGTTTGAGTATCGAATTCTTTTGAATGTTTTTAATATACATCAGAGAGTTACACTAGGAAGCACCATGAATAGAAAATTTAGTAGAGACAGTAAGGGCATATAGACAAGGGGATCAACCCTAAGAGGAGGATCACCCTTTTCCATTGATGTCAAATGGGGAGAGATAGAGCAATGAAATGGAGACAAAGTGATGCAGGATCATCGCTCCAACTCATCATAAGCGCCAGCTGACCAACACATCCAGCGTGCATTCATGAAAGGGAGAGGCGCAACCCTCTCATTTTCCAAAATTTGAATTTAAATTAATGTTGTAAGGATGATAGATACCAGATCATGCCTTTGTACAGGTAGTGGTTGAGGTTTCCTTTAATGGTTACCTGCAGCTAAGTCCATATCATTCAGGTTTGCAACTTCCTTTTGTGTAATGTATCCGTAGGAGTAGGAGCCGCTCTGAGATAACGATAGAACAGAAGTGGTGGATGAGGATAAGATCAAGAGAGCCATGTTTTGTAATGAGTCTCTTGAGGAGTAGAGTGGATAGGGAGAATAGGAGAATTCTCAGGTAGAGAGATCTAAAGGAAGAGAAATGAGACTCTATAGCAGTCCAGTTTTTGAAAAAAAACACATTTTGTATAGACATTTGGAGATTAATATAAAGAGCAGTTTTTCTTGCCCATGAATTGTCTATGTATGTTTATGCATTTGAATGTCACTTTTGTGCTATAGATACAGGTTATAGATAGATTTTACTATTTGTTTGTGAGTTTTTCGATTTCTATCTAGGTTCTTTAGGCCATGCAAGGAGTGCACAATAGAACATTGGAAGTTCTATAGCCAGTGCAAGGGGTGCACATATGAGCTCTGCGGAGTAAAAAAGAACATGCAAGGAGTGCACACTAGAAATATTCAAGAAATCAAGGAGGAGCCTTAGGGTTGTTGAACAACTTGGAGGATGAGTGGTGCAAAGGAAGGCACAGAGAGAAGAGACAAAATCTATGGAGATTTTGTGGAAGCTTTTCCAGGTGGGCATTGAGCAGGTGCAAGTGTGCAGGAGAAGAATTATTGTTCAAGTTTGAAGACAACCAAAGTTACTAAACACTCTGTAGGATCTGCAAGGTGTTCATTGAGCAAAGGAGTGCCAAGAGGGCATGAAGCATTTATTTTCAAGAAATACTTTGGACCTGAGATTGAGGAAATCTCAGCAGCACAAAGCGTGTGAAAGGGTGGGCATATTATAAGTCCCAAAGCTTGGGAAGAACAATTTCTTTGCACATAGAGCAACAAAAGAAAGGATCCAAAGCCTGTTAAGACCTTTTCATAATTTCGGGATCCGGGAGTTTGAAGGACCTAGAATCATTTACAGTCGAAATTGTGAAATCGCAAATTATGAAATCCCGAAAAGTGGACTGTGGTCACGGGTAGTGGTTGCATGGTCGAGCGTTAAGGGAGAAAAACTATCGTTGGATCAACACTGGGAGGAAAGATCTGGACCGTTGAATCTACGTCCAGGCAGACAGGAGGAGCACACATAGGATTTTATTAGATCTAAGCCGTCAGATCTAGCAGCGAGGATCAACATCCATTGATCTCGAAGTAAGGGGCACACATTTTAATTTTTCGGCATTTCGTGGACTAGGAAACATAAGAGGGAGAGGCTTTAGATTCCTAGAGATGTGAAACTGTGAAAATGCGCTAGCCGTTGGATCTGGAGCGTAGTGGCATGAAAGGCATTGAATCAAAGATATGTGCACAGGGTTTAGTCCCTAGGATATGCACAGGAGAACAGATCTGAACCATCAGATCTAGCGCATATAGGTGACCATCGTTGGATCAAGAGAAGTTGAACGGAGGATAATAGCGAGACCGTTCATCTCTCAAAGTGCAAGAGATTATATCTGGGCCGTCAGATCTAGCACAGCGGACCGATAGCCATTGGATCCAAAAGAAGGTGCGCAAGGTTTAAGCCTCGTAACAACAGAAGGGGGAGGACTCGTCAAGTCCCGAAAGCATCGAGACCTTCCATCTTAGAGGATGTGTGTCAAGAGATCCACATTTCGGGGATTTGGACACCGAGAGATCGAGAGTGAAGAGTCTCCAGAAATCACAAAAGGACCAAGACCATTTCAGGGGAAGGCCCAAAAGATTTTGAGTCGTCGATCTTGTTAAATCGTGGTCGCCATTTCTAGAAGGGCCTGGGCCGTTGATCTCTTAGAGGGAGAGGTTTCAAAATTTCATGGACTGAGGATTTAGAAAGGGAAAGGAGGAATGCTTTCATCGCGATTCCCCGAATCGCGAAAGTCGGTAACGCTTTTATGTTAAGCGCATGGTCAGAGAGTGGTGGTCACGTGGATGGAGGCTAAGGGAGGAGGTAGAGTCGTTAAGCCCTTTTTGGCATTTTGAAAACTGTGAGTTCAGGAGTTCAGGAGTCGTGAGACAAGGAGTTTTGACTTGCGATATCGCGAAACCCCGAATCGTGAAATAGTGAAATAGCGACGCTGGACATGGACCGTATATCTCAGGGGATATTGTGAGCCGTTGATCGAACACCAAGACACTTCAGAATTTTGGCAACCAGGGATTTGAAAGACAAAGGAGCGGGATGCTTGCATCGCGATTCCTCGAATCACGAAACCCTGAAATAATTAGGTTTCAGCGTTTTGTGGACTGGGGATTCGAAAGGGAAAGGAGGAATGCTTTCATCGCAATTCCTTGAATCGCAAAACCCTGAAATAATTAGGTTTCCACATTTTGACAACCGGGAGTTGGAGGAACAAGGATTTAACCCCTCCACATCGCCGAAACGTGAAAACGCGGGGAGTCGGTTGGATGTTAGCTGTTGGTCATGGGGCAGAGGTCATATGAGTCAGGAGTGAAGGTAGGAGCTAGTGGGAGCTAGCCTCTATTTCGCGGTTCGACAATTCAAAGGACAGGGAGCCTGGGAGAGCTCGTATGCAGGAGTCCCGAAACCCCGAAACATGAAAGGTGTGTTGTTTACACCTTGGTTCATAGCCCAAGGTCACCAGATAAGAAGGGACCTGTGGATTCATTCAAAGGGTTCCAGCAGGAGCCCAAAGAGCCATTTTGGCTCAGGGAAGAGAGAGATCTAGAGACTGGGAGGTCAGTGGACCCTGCTGAGGTAGGGGGTTTGCATCATGTGGTATCAAAGATGATATTTTCATTTGTAGACTTCAGGCGAAGGAGACAATAGGTGAAGGAGGAGACAGAGTAATGATGCTATGTGAATATTGTTGCAAGGTGTGCAGCAAATGATAGACAGTCAGGTGAGTTGTAGGAGGACATCGATATTCTCTTAGATGTAGAGTGATCCATACACTTTCTAAGAGGGATGTTATTGGACTAATTGGTAGGTGCAGACACTAACAAATCTCCCTAGATTGACCTAGATATAGAACAGAATAGGATAGGACATGACTCTTTCCCTAAGTTGTAAATATTGAATCTGCTAATAGGGAGGAACAAGTGACATATCTTTATATCGCTTCCTTAGGTCTCTATTCCTATTGCTTCACTTTGGTGCTCTCGTGAGGTCAAGTCCAATACAACACAAACCAACCAAAGTGAATATAGAAAAATGTATTCAACGTCAACTTATGCATATGAGAAAGGAATTACACAATAAAGTAAGAGTGACTTTATGGGAAAGGGACATGCAGTTGTATCATATTAATTGAGAGTAGAAGATACAACCTGATCTCCTTGATGTCACAAGATTCCTTTCAGTGACCCTTGGTTCCAACACACACACTTGCTCTGTACTTACATGAAGAAGATCCAATTCCTCTTGATAGACCAACTAGAGTCTTCAAGCTTCTGTCCAAGCAGGGTTCTTCACACAATTCTTTCACCAATTATTCATTCAATATGTCTTAACCTTTTCCATGATAAACCTTTCAATATATAGGATAAGGAGAGATGGTTACATGGATGAGGATGATCCCATCAAATCTGAGAAGTCAGTAAAATGACAACCATACGAATTCCAACTCACTTTCTAGAAGATTCCCTTCTAGAACCCTCGAGACCTCTTCTCCTTTCCAAGCTTCAAAACAGGTTTGCACTGTGTATGGAGAAAACTACAAGAAGTTTGCACCCTAAGTGTAGGTGGCCTGTGAGAATGAGTTCTTTTTCCACCCTAGGCCATAGGCAACCTGCGAACTCACTTTAAAAATATGTTTTTGGAAGGAGACAAGGGCCACTTTTCTCAAGAAAAAAGTCCTTGTTGGGAGCCTGAATACACCATTGTTAAGATATCACCAAGATGACCAAAATCATGTGTAACAGAATTCCCCCCAAATTATGAGGCTGAAATCAGTGACAACCAAAATACTTTGTAAACTGCATGTGTGTGTTGGAAACCAGAAGTGTACCTAATCGGAAACCTACAAACAACCAAGCATCTGCAGAATATAATACCAATTCTGAGGTAGGCATTCCCATACTCAAATCACAGACAGATGATATCATGAACGTAGGTCATGGCCACCAATCATACACCATGGATCCATGGCATAAAATATACTTCATAGCCACCAGGAATACACTGTGGATCTATGCGAGAAGACTCAAATTAGGACGACATAGCCACGTGACATACAAACTGGATCTATGTGTCGATGCAAATCATACATACCCCATCACAGCCTAGATCAAAAATATGAAACCCAGGGTCTTCAATCCCATCACCTGAAAGTACGAATCTAACCATGTGATTACATTTGCTAAAGTCGAACATGGTAGAAACCACTTGATTATCGGTCATTGATGAAACTGTTAACAAGTGCGAGGAAATCACCATTAATGCCAATGAATCCCAAGGTACACTAGTACAATCCATCGAATGTGAATAAATGAGTTGAGGTCAAACATTTGATGGAATCTCTCAATCAGAGGTCAATGATGAAAACCCACTGTCAAAAGCGAAGAAACTTGCCATTGAGGCATGCAAGTTTCAAGGTACCAAACAATTTCTAAGTCTTGTTTCCGGATAATGAGGTGGAGTCGATGAAACAAAAATTGGCATAGGAGGGCCTTGATGTGTCCCCCATCAATGACAAAAAATGAGTAATAGATTTTGAAGGTGAAATAGAGTATGATACAGATGAAAATGGACACAGGGAAGGTTGACTGGGTAAGAATGGACAACTGCAGATGGTCGACTCAATAGAGGTTTTGGATGAACTTCTCTTGAACATATGAATGACATGACCGAGGATTTGGTAGCACTGACTCAGAGACGACTCAGGATATGACCTTGTAGCAAGTTGAATGAGAGACAAACAGATTTCCCAAACTGGCTTCAAACAATGAATAGGGGGTGTCATGTTCAAGAGCGACACTTACTGCCAAAAAATATGAATATGAAAACACATACCTTTCCCAAATTTTCCCCCACCATTTCTGGTGAGTACCTCTTTATTTTTACGCAATATTGAGGAGGATAAAATATGCTTGTTTATGTAAGATCATCCTTCAAATGATTCCCTCGGAGTATTTTTAACGAACCCTAGGAAGGAGTGGTTCGATCCCATTACGGGTCTTTCGATGTTTGTTTAACGAGTCCAAAGTTAGAAAATTTGAAGCTTTTTCATGATTATAGAGTCTGGAAAAACACTTATAAGAGAACTCTCTCAGTTCCATTTTTGTAAAGTAGTCTGATGAGACCAAAAAAGAGTTAAATTATCATCCAACAGACGTTTTATTCAAATACTTTAACGAGCGTGAAAAGAACAAGATCGCTTGACAATCTTTTCATGTTTAGAGTGTCTGAAAATAGCTTAAAGAGAACTCCAGGGGGTTCATGTTTCATATAACCTTTATGAGCCCGAAAAAGTGATAAAAGTGTGCTCGATTACATCCTCATGTATTTTTGAGCGTGAGAACGAACAAAGACTAAGCTCGAGGTTTTGTCTAAAAACCATAAAAAATAGTTATGCATGCGATGAAAAAAGAAAAAAAACATCCGTACTCCTTTGTGTGGACTTCAAAGTCATTATATATGCAAAAATTCACACTCATAGGGATATTAGGAATTAGGTTCGATGAATAAAACGATATAAAAATCAACAAAAATGGTAAAGAGTAAATATAAATGGGTAAGAGGGATTTTACCATAGTCATTGTGATTTTGCAAAGAATTTTGCCAAAAACAACTCTTTTTACCTCAAATTTCATTTCTCGATTGTGGGAGGCACAGGCGACCATTTGGCGAACTGTCTCCGTCAATGAGGTAGACTCTTGATCTCCTATATTTTCCATGGCTTAGTTTTTATTTTCATTGGCAAATTTCAGGGTTTTGTATTTGTTTTAGGGCCAAAACTTGCGCTTGGGCATTCTTGCAGGCTAGTTATACGGGACCTGCAAGAATGCATGATTCTCACAGGTGGCCTCAAAGGCACCTGCGAGAATTTCGCACTATACTCAAGGGGCACCTGCAAGGGCCACAAAATAAAATTTCACTTTGATTTTTACCCAATGAAAAATAGGCCAAGGTTTGAAATGAGTTGTTGACTCTCTTCTTATGGTTCTTATGCAGGCATTTGACCGTCATCATGTTAGAGTGGTGAGAAAGAGAACATGAATAATATGATGCTATTGTCGGGAATGACCCGGGTACCGTTACTTCCCTCCGAGACTGTCGGCTTTTGAAATTCTTCTGGATTCCGGGCATGAGAGCCCAAATCAGGTTGTTGGAGTACCTGGTTCATATGTGGGACGTGGATCAGCACTTGTTTCACGTGGGAGTCCAAACCTTGACCCTAGATATTGAAGATATCTAATTTTTGACAGGGTTATCACGGCGTGGGTAGCACGCTATCTTGACTGGTAGCTGAGGTGGAAGACTCCCCATGAGTGAGTATTGTCGCTAGTACTATGTTCCTGAGGCAGAAAGAAGCAAAGGCAAGGTGGCTATTTGGGGGGTCCAAGACTTGACCCTACGAACCATCTTGTTCACCATGGCACACACGGCTGGGAGTCCAGATCCACACATAGCTCTTCAGAGCTACTTTCAGTATGCCATAGAGTGCACAGAGCCACGAGTCTTCAACTGGTCAGATGTCGTTCTCCGTAGTATGAAGAGGCAGTTGAAAAAATGCAGGAGAGGTGACCTGAAGAAGTTCGGGTACGAATCAATTTTGGTGTCCTTATTTCTTAAGAGGGTTCCATTACTGAGATTACAAGTTGAGTGGGGTTTACTAGACCCACAAGATCCGAGGATGCTGAGGTGGTGCAACCTCATGGCCCGACATGTAGCTAGGCCTATCATCAAATACAATGATTCCTTCTTTGACTAGTTGCGACCATAGATGTTGATGGTTGATGACTATGCCTACGCAGGATTGGATTTATGAGGGGATCCGAATTTATCCCTACTTGAGGATTCTTAGTGGGGTGACCTAGGTAAGAAGTACACATTTTGTTCTTTTAAATGTTTTTGTGATTTTTATAATATGAAATGTTTTTATGTTTTTCCAAGAATTGATCAAAGATCTCTTTTGGATGACACAGATGTGGGGCCATACCGACCTCCAGGTACGTCTCCTATTCAACGACGAGGAGAGGCGAATCTAGTGCTGCGATGGGATGTTAAAGACTATGAGGCAGTGGATCAAAACTTAGAGGGGTTGACTACTGACATTCTAGACATGCCTATTGGGGAGATCCCTCGGTGTTATCAGCGACATACTGTGGGCGTGTCAGAGTCTATTAGCCTACTTCTTCATAGGGTTTCCTGGGTAGTCATGTGTTATCGTGAGCGTCACCCATGATGCTACTTTTTAAAATCTATGAGCTTCAGATTTTAAAATTTTGGTCCTTGGACAAAACATTTTTGTAAAAACTTTTGATCGTTATATACATATATATGGCTTCTACTAGCTTATCTTGTGTTTTGTGATACATGTGATGTGATTGGTTTATAAATGGCCCAAATGTCTGTCTAATACATAGTTAGATAATGCATTAGTTAATGTATTTAGACATCTAGGAATATGTTGATACTCAATATAATCAAAATAACGTTCCAAGAGGTGAATTCGTAAATATACCTGTAATAAAAGGGGACTTTGAATAGCATAGACATTACTTAATTGTAGTACTACTAGTTGCGAATCGAGTCATACAACCAAGTGACGGATACTGAGAGAAATAGCATCAATCAATAATTCGATAACGATGCTATACTCTGCAATATTGTTGGTCGCACGGACGAGACACACACCTCCTAGAGTGATAAGTTTGTTTGTAGGGGCGTAAATTGCCCAAGCAATAGAAGCAAAGTTTTGAGTACTACGGCTAGCACCATCAGCGAAGCCAATGTGGGGTAGCGAAGACTCCGACATCTGGAAACCAAACACAACGTAACATAAGGGCAAAGACTAGATAACAACAAAGCATACTACAATAACACACAAGAAGTATGATACAATAAAATACAAGTACTCATGCACAAGTGATCTTAGGCATAGTACTTCTTTAAGTACAACCCATTTATGGGTTCACTCAAAGGGATACCGTCGTAATATACTAACTCGTAAGCTCCTTTCTCCAAAACTCGTCTAACGATATAAGGACCTCGCCACATAGTTTCAAATTTTTCAGCCCCTAGCACATCTCGATCTTGTTTGTAAAGGAAAACTAGATCACCTTCATAGAAAACGCAAGACTTGACATGTTTGTTGTATTGGGATTTGATGCGTTTCTTCTGGGATTCTATGACTAGGGTGGTGTTGCATTGAGTTTTGTATAATCACATGAGATAAAACAGATCTTCTTCTTCGGTAGAAGTGTTTGGTAGGAGTTCGACGACTAGTTTTAGGGAGGGTATCTCACATTCAATCGACAAGATGGCTTCAAGACCATAGACTAACTGGAATGGTGTAAACCTGGTAGCAGACTTAAGGGATGTCCGGTAAACCCACAATGCTAAAACAAACATCATGCACCAACTTGTTTTGTGAATCCCTATCATTCGTCGAAGCATGGTTATGAGGACTTTGTTACTTGCTTCGACTTGGTCGTTGTCTTGTGGGTAATAGGGTGTTGATTTTTCATGGCAAAGACCCAACTTTTCAGTGAGTTCGAACATCATGAATTTTCTAAAGTGGCTACCATGATTGGTGAAGATAGCCTTAGGAACACCAAAATGAGCTATGATGTGATTAAATATGAATAATGTTGTGGTATTTCTGGTATTATCAAATGTCGGCATCGCCTCGGCCCATTTCGTAAAATAATCTACAGCTACAATAATGTATCCATGCCCCCCGACCGAGTGAGGGTGACATGTCATGAAATCGATACCCTATTTCACAAAAGGACCGATGGAGACCACAGGGTGGAGGGGAGAGGGATGTGATCATCTTTTATGGTTGTAGGTATGGCAAGCGTGGCACTTTTGGACGACAATTATACAATCGTTGAATAAAGAAGGCCAAAAATACCCTGCTCACAAGATCTTCTGGGCAATAGCATACCCAGACATATGACTACCACAGGCTCCAGAATGGCAGTCATTTAGGGATTTCTCGGCTTCATCAAATGTGAGACAATGTCGAAAAACTGAGTCAATCCCACGATGATAAAGAGTATCACCGAGGATAATATACTGATGGGCTTGGTGCGTATTCGAAGGTGGTCAGTACTAGACAAATTGGGTCGAAAAGTCTGGGTTTGGAGATATATGATGATATCGTCATACCAAATATCATCAGAACTAATCAAGAAAAGGGATTCATCAGGTAATGAATCGGCTGCTACATTTTCTGTCTCAGAGTAGGGAAAATCGCATATCAACTCGGAAAACACTAAAGATTTCTTTGACTTAGCATGTTCTAATTCCAAGTCAAACTCCTCGAGTATCACGATCCATTTAGATTATTTTACCCTTAGTAGTTGACGTGTGAGAATGTGTTGCATAGGGTTGCATTTAGAAATTATCGTAGTCTTGCGAGAGAGGATATAGTGTCGGAAACGTTGAACTGCTTGGACGTCTGCCAAGGCCAGTTTTTTGACATGTAAATACTTGGTTTCGGTAGGCGTTAGGATTCAACTCAAGTAATATATGACATGTTCGTCCTGACAATCATCCTCCTGGACAAGAAACATAGCGATGGTGTAATCTGAGGCGGGGAGGTAGAGGAAATAATCGCGACTGTAATCAGGGGGGAAGAGAAGAGGAGCACATGTAAGGGACAGTTTCAAAGCTTCGAAATATTTGTTTTTGATGGTATCCCATACGAACTCGGACCCATTTTTGAGTATTCGCGTATATCCAAGAGTTATCTTGGCATAGTTCGGGATAAAACGATGAAGAAAAATTTCTTTCCCTTGCAAACTTTGTAACTGGCGAAGTGAAGAAGGAGGAGGGAGATTGCGAATCACCTTGACCTTCAAAGGATCTACCCTGATCCCTTGACATGAAACTATAAATCCTAGAAGTTGGCCAATTGTTGGATTACTAAGAGGGGGGGTGAATCAGTAATAACGTAATATTAATCCTTTTTCTTCAAATGTTATATCAATGTAGAATTATTATCCAATAATCAGCAGTAATAAATAAACAATCACACACATACATAGTACACCAATGTTTTACATGGAAACCCAAATCGGGAGAAAACCACAGAATGTTTTTTCTTATATGTCTTGAAGAATTACATTC